>MJUU01064365.1:1100-11498 GCA_002080025.1 Modiolus philippinarum | reverse complement strand
CCCCCCCCCCCCCGCAAACAGGTAAGGTAAATTGTATATTTCCCCAGTGAGAACCGTGGACTAAGATATCTTTGTCCAAGGGTTTGAGATCAGCCTTATCTCGCCTTCTCTCTTGGGAATGATACTTTTTCTCGCCTAGGGCTTTCCTAGGAAAACTACAGAATTAAAACAATTCACATTCAACTCCATATAATATTCAGTCATTTTTTTATAACCTAAAATGCTTTTGTCTAGTTGGCTATTATATAAATTGTATAGAGAGCCCACGTAACCCTCAAACGGAAACTAACGATTGCCTACCTTTCATTTCATTCAACCTTGGCCTTATCTTACACCTAATTGTGTTCAAATTTGCTTGGTATTCATAAGCCGTTCTACAAACTATGAATGAAAAAAGAAAGTACCAATACTCAAACAATAATTGTATATTAACAAAACAAAATAGAATTAATCACAATAATAACATGGATAATAAAATACAAATAGAAATATTCAAAAATTAACACAGTGTAGTGTCATCCTGAGACGCATCACTCCATTTGAAAACATTTACCGGCGCTCAGAAACGTGGGAATGATTTTGAAAGTTGACATTAGAAGTGAAATTGCCAATTTTGGTGCCATTTTTCTTGTAATTATTTAGAGACTGTTCGTTCTTATGACCAATAATTTGAATAGCCTGAAAAAATGAGGATGAGGACAGTCAATGAAACCGTTAAATAAGGATAATCACAAAATGTTCAGCAAATTTAACGGACATATTTGTGCTTTTACATGACACGTTTATTGCCTGTCAACTCACCCCTTACTGTTATCAATATTTATCATGAATATTGCTAGTAGTAGCTAGAGCACCATCCTTTAACTTATTTTAATGCCAGTTATCTGATCCTTTTGATTTTTGTAATTTTGTTGAAAACTAAGGAGTATATCCCTCATGCAAAGCTCTATCCTTAGCTGATTTTGGCATTACATTCATATTGGTAAGTTGTCCTTTATCAGTTTTTTAATTTCTTTGAGTTTATTGTCTTCCAAACGTTAAGATTTAATCTGCACTGAAGAGACATAAGTTGTCGGAATGCGCATATCAGAAAATAAATTTACATTAACTTTGGTATTTAGTTATTTGTTACCACTTGGTCGATGCCTCTTATGGTGGACTGTTAGTCCTCGAGGGTATCCACCAGCCCGGTAATCAGTACTTCGGTGCTGACCCGAAAACCGATTCTTTTTGGAAACTTGCAAGTCTAAAGTTTTGTAAATTTTGTTGAAAACTAAAGAGTATCTCCCCCATGCTAAGCGCCGTCCTTAGCTGATTTTGGCTTCACATTTAGATCATATTGGTAAGTTGTCTTTATCAGTTTTTTTTTAACTTTTTTGAGTTAACGTTTATATTTTATCTGCACTGAAGAGACATAAGTTGTCGAAATGCGGATATGCAGAAAATAAATTTACAGTTACTTCGGTATTTAGTTATTTGATTTGATTGTCCATTTGATATATGGAATTATAATTGAACTTTTTTCATTTAGTAGACTTCAGAGATTACAAAATAAAAAAAATAATAGGAGAAATGTCAATGTTCATTTATCATGTCATTATGTCAATTTGTCCCGAATGTACATTACACACTTGTGCAATATTAATTTGTAACATGTATACAAACTTCCATTTCATCACAATGATTTTACTTTCAGTGTGTTGTGACTTGAAGAAAAACAAATTATAAATGTTGGGATATTGTCTCAAGTTATACATAATGTTTGGATTCATTCCTATGTACGTGTAATTTATTCTTTATGTCTATAAGCTTACGGGTTTTACAAATAATTACCTGTGTATCAGGTACATTGTTGTCAAAAAGCTTTTGGCAAAGGTGTTTCCTGACAGTTTTGTTGGAAATGCGTTTATATTCAAGCCCTTCAAATTGTGCATTTTTTTGCCATTTTTTCATTAAACCATTAATTTTGTTTTTCCAACTGGTCCACTTATAAACCAACGTTCAGCTACTGATGGGGTTGAATTTTTATTAACTGGCTGAAGGTAAAATGGGTGATCTGGTTTGGAATAATTTGAAGGACTTTAATCACGAAAAGTTTTATAGACTGAAATGTATTGAAGCATGGAGGGGACATGTACATTTTTTTTCTATCCCATGGCCACGACATACCAAGTCGTTGCAACGAGATACTATCTCGTTATCACAACTTACTAAATCGTGAGATAGCTTTGTCGTTCCCACGAGACACTATCTCGTTCCGGCGAAATACACGAGATACTATCTCGTTCCAACGACATAATAAGCCGTGGCCACGAGATACTAACTCGTTCCCACGACATACTTAGTCGTGGCCACGAGATACTTATTCACAATGAGACCTTCAACAACGAGCTTTGCTCATATTCAAAGCTATCTCGTGGCCACGACATTATATGTCGTTTGAACGAGATAGTATCTCGTGGCCATGACATAGCTATCACGTGGCCGTGACTTAGTATCTCGCGGCCACGAGTTAGTATGTCGTGGGAACGAGAAAGTATCTTGTGGCCATGACATTGTATGTCGTGGGAACGAGATAGTATCTCAATGCCACGACATAGCTATCTCGTGGCCGTGACTTAGTATCGCGTGGCCACGAGTTAGTAAGTCGTTGGAACGAGATGGTATCTCGTGGCCACGAGATAAGAAAAATAAATTCACATTTCCCCTCCATGCTTCCGTAGAACTGGGACAGCGATCACGCTTTTCTTTTGTTGCTGGATTTCCAGTACGAATATTATTCACATCAACATCAGTTCTAGTTTTTGTTGGGCACTCGTGAAAACACTAAATACACCTGACCTTGTTTTGAATCTAAGCATAGTTTTACATCACCCAAGCAGTCTTCTGTGTTCTTCCCCTATCTCTCAAACCAAAGTATTATTGAATGTTTAAAAGTGCAGATGGACAGTGCTTTCCAAGTTGACTTTTCTTGTAAAGTTCATTTATCTCTTCATCAGTTATCTGCGGCCATTGTTTTGTTGTCTTTCCCCTGTTTTTTACAGATTTTTTGTTTACTTTTGAGAGCTTCATAACTCCTGCTTAATTCCAAACGAGAGATTAGGCTTGTTTTATGTTTGTTCTTTTTAAGATAACGCTCAAAGCTGCCTTTCCCCCCTGAAATATGTGCATTCATATTCTGACCCATCAACTTGTCTGACACTTATTATAAAGTTAGTAAGTAACTGCTCAAGTTCAGTAGGTTTATATCATGCATTTCTCTTGTGTCATTCTTTTGAGCTAAAAAGTTTTTTAACAATTTGATGTGACCAAGAATTTTTCTGCGCGTAGCAGCATTTGAATTTTTAAAAATAAAGTCATCCACATCATCATCATTTATTTCGATGAATCTACTTGCAATTTTTTGGAAGGCAAAATTTCACGTTCAGACCCTCTATCACTGAAAGATGCAGATTTTTTATTTAGTTCAGGTCTTGAATAAGTAACTGGCACAGGGACAGAGTCATTAACAGAAGTAGAGATGGGGGTTGTGCTATGTATATGAGCATTTGTTGACGTTAAAGTACTGGTAGATGTTGCATGAACTGTTTCTGAAGATTGAATTTAACCAAACATTTCACTGAATTCGGCATCATCCATGCCTAGCAGCATAAACAAATGAACCATCATTTAAAAATTGTACAGTGAACATTGGATATGTGCCTAGTGACTTCCATGTGTTGACTATTTTTTCTCTTTTCATTTGTTGGTCCAACACCAACCATATCACCCGTTTTGAACGATTTTCCCATTTTTACAAAAAAATTTCTTAATTTTTGACCGATCCAAGAGGAAATAATTATTTAAAAAGGTAGTTCCAGATCTACGAAGATGGAGGTCATGAATCAGAATTATAAACTTTAGGAAAAAAAAACTACAGTTTTTTTTTTAGTATTATATAGACCACGAAGCAATGTCCGACATTTTTATATTTTGCACGTGCCTGTGGTTGAAGGTGTCAGATAGAGAAATATCTCCCCTTCCCGCTAAATCACGAGATATCCCGATCTCCTAGACCAGAAAAGACTCACCCACCTAAACTCTCGAGTTCATTGCTTAACAGTGTTATATTAAGACTAGCGAGTTTACATCACTACAAGTTGATTGACACTCTAGCTGTAACATAATATATGCTTCATCTATATTTAATTGTATTGTCTTTCCAACTTTGGAGTCAGGACAAAAAAAAATGCCAGTAACAGTTGTCTACCCGTTCAATTTCATCGTTATATCACTTATCAAAAGCAGAGAAATGGGGTAAATGTCAAGAAGACAACAACCAATCTCCAGGTCAAAACGACCCAAAACAAAGCATCTAAGGGTCATCGTACTGTCTTCAACACAGTGAGGAACCGCTCACCATAAAGCAATCCCTAAACGGCACCAATGATTAAAAAAGTGAATAAATCAGTAGTAACAAACCACATCCAATCACCCGAATATAAAAAAAACTAACACTCTACAAGAAGAAAAGGACAAGACAATCACCAACATATTCCTGACTTTGGACTGGTGCAAAAATTTAACTTTGGCCATTACTTTTCTTATCAAGTCATATATTTTTCGAAAGGATATGGAGTAAATGAACATGAGACTATAACACATATGTTAACTCCAACTGCAATAATTTCAATAAGCAGTATGGCCATTTCGGAATTTTATTCCTCATCAGCAGCACTAGAACCCAAACAAAGGAAATCCATAATTTCAAAAAAATATTTAAAATGCATTTAACCAAACGAAATCCTAATAATCAGTAATATCAAATATAGCTAAGGAAAAAACTACGATGGAGGGAGTTAATCCTTAGGTTTTATAAATTTAGATAAAAGTTATTGAACAAAGTGTACACATGAAATATTTTCTCATGTACAGGTACACCATATCTTAGTAAAATAAAAAGCATACATCCATACCACGGGGAATTGTTTTACCAACTCCACACCGTAATAATGACAAAGTCTTGTATTAAATATTTTACGAAAAGATATGGGGTAACTGAACATGAGATTTTAGAATTTACATAAATTTAGATAATAAGATAGTAATTGAACAAAGTGTACACATGAGATATTTTCCCATGTACATGTACAAGAACGCCATATCTAAGAAAACTAAAGAGCATACATCTCTACCACGGAGAATTGTTTTACCAACTCAACACTGCAATAAAAGACAAACTCCTGTAATAAATATTTTACGAAATATACATTCCGTCCCATTTGCCTCATCCCATATCCTGCAAATATATATATTTTTAAGTCTTTAACCTTGTCCGTTCTTGTCCTACATTTGTCTAGCTAAATATTACATTGTGTATAGACGTTTTATATGATCATACCACCTGATAAAAATTGAATTATATCCGTACCTACGAGAAATCATTTTTAAGTAAGGAAATCATTCATTGACATAATAAACAAAATCTTTTTTTTAATATATATTCAAAAGTTTGATATAATGCTACAAGTAAAGGACAATAATTACTATAGTTCCATGTCCCTTGGTACAACGCTAACGAGTCAGAGGAGGAAAAATAACAATATCATACCGAACATATTCGGAAAAAAAAACTAATCGTTCTTCACATCTTCTAATTAAGTGGACTAAGTGAAAGGTGACAGTTAAATTTCTATTTTCATGTTTTATTTTGGTAAAATCGCCTGCACAAATTGTGTCGGGAGTGTAAAATTTCTCTTTGTCACGTTCTATTTGGGTTATTTAGGTAACAAGACCTCAATCAAATTAGCTGGGTATATAAAATCCCTATTTCTATGTTTTATGTAGGTGATATGAACTGATGAACATGTGTCAGGTATGTATAATCAATATTTTCAAGTTTTATTTTCCTAATATGGTTTAAATCATACTTCCAGGGTATGGATTGAAGCAAATGAGTCGGATATACAGAATTGGTGTGTGCCCTAAATATATTTCAGTTATGGTGTACTTGTTCTCGAGGGAATTTCTCATATGGATACATTATCATGATTATCATTCTTTCAAATTTTGTCATTTTTTTTTTTTTTTTTGTATTTTCCCAAACTAATTTGATCACATGCTTATAGTTTCCAAATCTCACTTTTCAACTACGCCAAGTTTTCTGCAATTGATCTGATGAGTGCCCTGTTGTTGTTTATATTTTGTGGTTATCTTATATTAATCTTTTAATCTGGCAACCAATGACATTGATTGTAACAAAGCTTTTTCAGTTAATGTTATGCCTATTGACAATATTTGAGTAAATTACAAACAGTAATGTAGCTTTGTTCCACGATTAGCAATGAATTGAGCTGAAACCGGTGCTAGGGGTCGTCTTGAACTTACCTTGCGGTATCGACAAAGCTCATTGTTGAAGGTCTCATGATAACAACAATAAAAGTCAGTAATGAGCTTGCACATACCTAATAGTACGTTTTGAGACGGACAATAACAACCCATTGAGCGGAATTTATTACTAGAGGTACAACAACGATACAACCATGTAATGTTCCCAAATGGACGTGGAAACGTCAACAAACATAAACTTATCTGGCAAAGTTTTCCTACCATCGATGTCAACCGTTGCACTACAAAAGACTGATATAAGACAATCTTAGCAAATAAATGACAACAAAAACAAAATTTCTCATATTCCATATATGTTTACATGACACTTAGATCAATCACGCGTTTACATTTTAGATTCTTTTTTATTGCACTGTATCAACATATCAAAGCTTCTTGTATTCTATCATCTTGATATGTTATCTGCAAATCACTACATTGACAGCGGGTTTGAAATGCATGTCTTTGTGAATCATGGATTTTCCGTACTTGAAAATAATTTTAGGGTTTTTTGAATCAGTCTTTATCACTGTACCTCTTTATTTAAAGGGGTCATAAATGCTGATGATGAATTTTATTATTTTAATACAAATTGTGTTAATGAAGTCAATTTTTATCACTGCTAAGCTATTTAACACATGGTAAACTAATTACAGAGAGATTAAGTTGTCAAATTATCAGCTGTTGGGGGCAGCCATATTTATGATCTGATAAGCTCCCATACAGAATTTTTTACCAGATGGCGCTAGTACTCTGACGTATGCATGGCACTTCCTTTATAAATGCTTACAACATTGTAGTTCTAAACAACAAAATGTCATTTTAATCAAACTGGCTACCAGTGGGAGCCAGAGTATACTGAAGAAGAACTGGCTGAAATTGAAAGACAAAATGATAATGTAGTATCCACAGTTAATGAAAGAGGCTTAGATATTAGTTGGTGCCTTTGCAGTAATTGTGTCATAATGCCTACATTCAAAGAATGTAATTGTTGTCAGGAATTTGAACATTTCTTTGATGAAAATTATTTAACTTCAACAACAAAATGTATTACGGAACATTCAGATTTTGATATGATATGCCTGAACAGTGTTGTTTTGGAAACTGCATATGTGTCATTTTTGAGATATAAAAAATACAGTGGAAGGGCACCAGACTCTCTTTCTCCAAAGTAAGTATTCATTTTTCAATGAATTTGAAAATTAATTTCTTTTTGAAATATAATTATTTGAAATTACATATTGATATAACAAAACTGTCACTATTAAAAATTTTATTTTCATTTTATAAACTCAATTCACCAATTAATTGATACAAGTTCAGTTTATTTAATTGGAGCTAAACACAGCAGCAAGTCAGAATTTTACTTCATTTTTTAATAAAAGTATATAAATTAAATTACAGACGCCTATTCATACTAAAAAAATAATAAATCATTTAATTTGCAGACAAAGTAGACTGATGGCTTATAGACAATTTGTTAGCTGGATCCGAAGAGGACAACCTTTAGGACGGAAATTTAGGATTGTTTTGCCTGCATGTGTAGTGAAAAAAATTCGACTAACTTACCCAGAGGAGACGGGAAATTATGAAGAGTTCAGATTCTGATTCCAACTAGATTAGAAAATCAATGCCACAACAAATACCACAAATAAAATTTTGCATATTCAAGTTTTATGATTAATTCACATGTCCAGTCCAAATTTATCACAGAATCTTAAATCTTGAAACATGGGATTCTATCAGCTCTGCTTTTGATGGTGCCTCAAGAGTGGCTATGTTCCTTGGAAGTTCTTTTGCCTTGATCTGATGTCCAGTTAAATTTGTATCTCCTNGCTGATACAGGAAGTAAGTAACTCTTGTCTATAGTCATAATTTTTGGCTACATATAATTTACGCACAGTCCATCTACCCGTTGATTTAGGGAACATTACATTGTACCTTGGATTTCCTTCGGAATCCAAAGCTTGTTTCCGTTTCAAGTTGAAGTTGTGATCAAGAGCGGAGAGCTGACTGCGAGCAACCATCTGTGGATATTTAAATGCTAGCCTCTTAGGAATATACTTTAGCATCATAGAATGGTAGCTTTCTAAATTGCCCGTATGACAAAATAAGTTGACCTGTCTTATGTCTTTGATTAAACGTTTATCTAGTATCACATCTTCCAGACTTTTTAATGTTTTGCTGCCCTTTTTAAGCCAACGCTTCTTTCTAATTTCATCTGAGGATAGTTCAATGTGTCCACACTTTTTGAACATCTTCCCCTCGAAATTGTGTACATTTTGAATGTGATATATGATTGATTTCCACATTTCTTCCAATAAATCAGAATTATCGTTACAGTTACAAGCACAATACCACAGATGGTTGGAAATACTTTTTACCCAAGGCATAAGGTCTCCGTTTCCCTTTTTCTTGGCAACAGTTAATAGTTTCTTCCTAACTGACTTAGCAAGATGCCACACATCAAACTGATGCGCGATAGCAGGATGATTATCCTTCAAACATTTACGGATTTGCACGTGACGATCAGTTGCAATGGTGACAACATTTAATCCGTCAGCTTCTAATTGTGACAATGTTCTTTTAAATCCCTCAAGTTCCATTTTATTTGCAGAATTGTTGCTTTCTGTGACTTGAACAACATTAAATCCTAAAATTGCTGAACTGACTGTATCCATTATTGTATAAGTACAATATTTAGCACTGTAACCAGGGGAGTCGCATCTCCCGTCACCACAAACAACCAAGTTACGATTCAGCATATTCCGTACAATGATATCTCTTTGTAAGTTCCAGAATTTATCTATAGATGGTATGACTAAATCACTTTCAATTTTGCTGAATGTGACGTTGCTAATAAACTGGAGGTTTAAAGCTTTTGCAAAATTGCTCATCACTGCAAATGTCCCTCCCGATATCACAGTTGAAGCTGTACTTAAAATATTTCCAGCTGGTTAATTTAATATTATGGGTTGTGACTGCCATTTAAAAGAATGTCCCTGCATACAAACAAGAGATACAGAAATACACGTTCCTTCAGTTCTGTAATCGATATCATCAATGTCCATATGTTGTTTACATGTATTACATGAAAGCATGCAAAAAAGTTTCTCTAAGCAGCTTTTAAATACAATGTACTTTGGTTCAGTTACTATGTTCTTTTCATCAGCATTTTTTGCTTGTGGTGTGCATGGAGATTCTGTGAGGTCAGGTATGTAGGTTGGATCATCTTTTTCTTTGTTTTTGGTTGGGGTAGATAAACCAGGCACGCCGTCGTAAGACTCTTCTTCGTCGGTTATATTATCATCATCTGTTGTTTTTATACATGTACTTGTTTCATTATTTTTTATATTCATGCCACCGGATGTAAAATATGTATCTTCCTGTTCAACATTTCTTCTGAAATACTGGTGGTCACTTAATGTTAATTTCTGATTATTTCTTGCAAAGCAGTTTGGACACTCTTTTGGATAATCGTTGATACCGAAATTCACTTGGGTTCCTTTGTCATGAAACCTAGGTGTATCCTGAAATGAAACATTAAAGTGAAACTTTAAAATAACTTGACAATGATCTATATGATGTATATATACTTTAATAGTGCCTTCCGTGGGTAACATTCTTTATCGTGATCAGTACAATGCTTTTTGTAATTCCTTTACAAAATAGTATACAATCAATGAACATCATATAAAACATTTTAATAGTGTATTCCATGCTAACAAAATAAAGATTTTCATTATGTCAGAAGTTACATTCATTAGTGAAAGTGATTAATTGAAAACCACTAGTGAATTGTACAATTGAGAATATTTAAGAAAATACCTTTACTGGGAACTTTGGAGAGGATAACTCTTCTGCTGTCTTTAGCTTTCGTTTTCTTGACACTGTCTTGTAACCTGCAAAAAGGTAAACATATACATGTGTTTTAAGATTTTCTATCAGGCATTTTTACTATGAAAAGAAATTACTTTTCATAAAATATTGTAATAAATATGATACGATTTCACAATCTAAAGTAGGCATATT
>MJUU01064361.1:87116-114153 GCA_002080025.1 Modiolus philippinarum | reverse complement strand
TCCACCTGTGCCTTTGTAAATATCTTGTGTATTGCTTGTATGTCATTTGTGCATTTTGAGGTTAAGACATGTATGAACCTATGAAAACCTAAAGGGCATCTATGATATAAACATATTAAGTAAAATTTTTACTCTTGAATGTAGCAACAGAATATTTTGCCTATAGACCGGTTTGTCCAGGTGAATTTAATTAAGGTGATCAGAGTATATCGACAGGTGCTATACATGTCATAAAACACAACAAACATATGATTAATTATACAAAACACACCCCACCTAAACAATATTCCGATCTGAGACTTACAAGAAACTTGGTAATTGAATTTTAAGGGTCTAATCACATTACAGGTAAACAACCGGCAGACGACTCAATACAGGTAAAATCCAGGTAAACACCGTATAGTTAAGATAGTATACACATCAATTATCATCAAGATAAAAAAAATGGTCGAATAATTAAACTGGGAGCTTGCAAATTAATATTAAAATGTGCATATTTATATTAGTTCATAATGGTAGAAACACCCTCGTACAAGTATGTTGGAGTTATCGAACCTGATATTCCGCTAGAGGCGCGAAACGCTGATATCGTCAATTCTAATTTTCCAAATTTGTTTTGCCATCTTCGCCGTCATCTTCTTGATCTTTTTGATATGACCCCTTGTCCTACATGTGATCAATTTCAAATATGCCAGTAGTTACTTCCTTGTCATATAGAATAGAATAGAATAAAATAGAATATTTTTATTTGTCCAAATCATGGACCCTACTGCATACATAGCATATAAATTAAACATTTGACAAAGAGAATCTATTAGTTACAGTACTCGATAGGAAGAAGAGGAAGACAAGAGAACGACAGAAAATAAGATACAGTATTTATAATAAAAAAGCATAAAACACGCCTACACTCGGCTATTCGATGATATACCGGTATTTTTACGCACTTCAAAACATTTTTCAATATAAACTGATAATTAATGGCATATGTGTTCATCTTCGCAAGATAATAACCATATCAGTTGACCAGTGCTATATACTACCATTATAATTTTGGAGGTTTCAATTAATCATATCAACCAAAATCTGTCTGTATTTTAATGTTGGCATCTTCCATTCCCTTAGTCTATAGGGGTATTCCAGTTTATTTTAGAGACAAAATTTGTTTGTTTGACCTTCTGTGCACACTTCCTGTGTTGTCTACGTCTTGTGGTTTATACTGGGACCAAACCGCTCCGGTATATTCTAAGTGAGGTCTTACTAAAGCTATTTGAAATAGATATCAAAATTTATGCTCATCAAGACAAGTGAATAACCAGATCCATCATGCTATTTGCTTAGTTAATTTTCTACTGTATATGTTCCTAATACTTGAACTGATTATCTACATACACCTCTATCTTTTACTCCGTCTGAGTACTGTAGTTTAACCTGCCGGTTACCAGAGTCGTCACATTGATGATACTCACGAGTTTCCCCCCTCTCCTTTTTGTTACTTTAAATACTTTGCAATTGTTCGGATGAAATGTTAGCAGCCGCTTATCTGACCACTTTTTCTGACTACCAAGATAATGTTGCACAATTGCCATAGCTGTAATAGTTTTTATTTCTTTATGTATTGTCTGGAAAGAAATATGCTGCTGATTCCACTGTTTCTGGCATATCATTTATGTTTATGACAAATTGAACTGGACCCATCACACTGCCCTGGGGTATATCTCCTGTCACATCATGCCTGTTGATTCCTCTCCGTTAATTGATACTACTTGGTTTCTGTTGATCAGAAACTCTTGACTTCCTATCCTATACCTCTCCGTTTTAACAAGTCTCTCGTGGCACATTATTGAATCTTCATGAACTCCTTTAATGTTTCTCGTATAGGGATAAATACTTATGCTTTTTGGCTTTGCTTCCTGTTGTACTCTTACTTTTGGACCAGCATTTCTCTTTCGTCTTTTTAAATATGTAAGGAATATATCCAATTTCAAATCAATGTCTTTATCCGCCAGCAAATTATTTCAATTTAAGTTTAGTTTCCCTTCTCTGTGCTGTCTTTGCTTCAATCTCATAGTAGCATTCATATTTAAGAGACAAGACACACGGATCACTATGTCTTAGTGGGCTTTCATGCTCAACATTGTCCAATCATAGCATCTGCATTCGTAAATATTAAATCTATAGTACTGGGTTCACATTTATCCCTTGTCCGATGTGTTTCCCTGTGACTTTTGGTATAAAAAAGCTTTCTCATATCCTTTTCAAAACGTTTGGCCTCCTTTGTCTTCGTTACTATTCCAGTTAGACAAATCTAATTTGGAGTAGTTCAAGTCCTGGACCCAGTTGCACAAAGCTCAATTAAAACTTAATAGACTATTAAAAGTTAATAGTCAATTAAATTAGTTAGAAATGTTAAAGCTTAATAGACTATTAAATATTTAATAGTCTATTAACTTTTGTGCAACCCAGACCAGCTGAATAATAAGATGGTGTCTAAATTCTGTCACAGGAGAAACCTTAAGTTAATAATTTTGTTCGTTGAATAAATCCACATTCTCAGTGTTGTTATTGGGGATTTTATTAATGTTTCGTATGAGAAATACATCTTTACTCTTCAGTTTTATTTTCATCCTGTCCATATACGTTCTTTGTTATTGTCAAATATAATAATTTCCTCTGCTTTTGGCTTCTAGTTTATATACAAGGCTATTCCTCTATTGTTTTGAAAACTTTCATTTGTAAACAGATATAATTACATTTCAAGAATATTCATTTGAATTCCGTCAATTTGATAGGTGAACATCACTCACGTGGCATATCAATGTGAAGTTGCAATTCCCATGAAATACATTTGATCATATGACCACGTGGCGGATGAATAAGTAAAAAAAGAATCGCACTGTGCATGATGTATTATCTGTTTAATAAATTTGTTATTTATGATTTAGTTTTAAAATGTAATTATAAGAATTGAATGCAGTATTTTAAAGTTTCATAGGGATTAGTGTTGACCGCGCTTCATTAAAAAATGTGCTTCGGTCAACACTTTCATACCTCAATGAAACTTCAAAATAATGCATTCAATTCTTAATTAAGCCTCCAATTTGTAGTCCTGTTCCGCCTTATCCGGAAGGAATCTACATTTTTAAGCTCACCTGGCTATTGCTGGGTGATTTTTTGCCATCAATTTTCGTCTGTCGTCTGTCTTCCATCGTCTCTCCGGCGTAAACTCTTCTTTAAAGATCTTCTCCTTTGAAATAACTGCGCCAATTTGAATTACACTTGGCCACAATGGTCCTTGGGCGGTCGCCTACAAAACCGAAACCAAGATGGCCCCTAGAGGAAAACAGGGTTTTAACATTGGACCCAATGAAAAAACTAGAACGATTGGAACGGAACTTGGCAAAAATATTCCTTAGGTGGTCCCCTGCAAAAGTTTTTTTTTTATTCAGGTGAGGCACATTATGATCCTTACATGGTTTTCTTCAAGAAAGGTGACAGTCAGTCTACGCCCCATAAAAATAGCTGCCAATGTGGAACTTAGTTTAATTTTGGATCATATAACATCAGCAAACTTCAAAATGAGACCAGACAAATTTGAAAATGAGACCCTTAAACGTTGTGATTATTTTGACTTATTGTGTCAGCCATGTCCCAGGTGAGCGATACAGGTTCTTGAGAGCCTCTTGTTTCCATGATCAGTGAAGCATGAAGTTGGTTACAGGGATAAATTTTTATTATGAGTTTTGTTTAATTATACCCTTATGTGTATTTATACAAAGTTTCATGATAATAGCATACATTCTTCACAGAAAAAAACTTCCAACATAAGGGTAAACCTCATACTATATCCCTTTTTCCATGATCAGTGAAGCATAAAGTTGGTAGCCGGGATAAATTTTTATTATGATTTTTGTTTAATTATAACCTAATGTGTATTCATACAAAGTTTAATGATAAAAGCATTTATCCTTCACAGAAAAAAAAACTTCAACCTAGTGGGAAACCTCATACTACACCCCTTTTTCAGATCAGTAAAGCATGAAGTTGGTAGCCGGGTTTAATTCTTAGAATGATTTTTGTTTAATTATAACCTAATGTGTATTTATAGAAGTTTCATGATAATAGCATACATCCTTCACAGAAAAAATAAAGGGCCACGCCAAGCGCAGCATGATACGACCGCAGCATGTCGACCACTGAAATTTGAACTAGTGTAAACTAAAATGAATATGGACACAGTTATTTGCTGGATACAATAAGAACCTTGACACATTAATTAATTGGACACAGACTAGTGAAAATCAAAATTAGCCCTTTTAATTACTTATAAGTAGGATATCGTAAGAGCAAAGAAAAATCTTTTGGCTACGAACTAAAAGCTTGCATTAAGAGAAATCCAAAGAAAAACTCGGATTGAAATACAAATAAAAAATAAAGAGTTCATATATTCAGAAATATTGCAGTTTGGCCCCTTTGGCCCCTTATAGCTTGGAAACCGCAAGATCTACGCAAAATCTATTGCCATACTACTGAAAGCTTACAATGAGAATAATCCAAAGAAAAAAATTCCATCAAAATCTGATGAAAAAAAAAAGATTTCACATATTTCTGATAATTACAAATTTGGCCCTTTGACCCCTTATAGCACGGCAATGGTAAGAGCTACGTCAATTGTGTTGACATATTACTGATAGCTTACAATGAGAGGAATCCAATGAATAAACTCCCATCAAAATCTGATGAAAAATAAAAATTTTAGATTATCCGCATGTTTGCAATTTTTGCCCTTTGGGTCCCTTATAGCTTGGAAAGGAAACAAGATATCAAAAATCTGATAGTGCAGCACTAGTTAATTTTTCATAAGGAATCCATTGCCAAAAACTGCATCAAAATCCGACTTAAAATAATAAAATTAAAATTTTTGAAATTCGCCTCTTTTGGGCCCATTTTTCTCCACATGAAATCCGTTGGCATACTACAGATTGGAAATATTCTAAGAAGTACACTGAAAGAAACCGTATCAAAATCCGATAAATAATAAACATTCTACAGTCAAATATTAGAAAACACGTAATTTTGGCCTCTTTTGTCCCTTTTTTAGAAACGTGAGGGGCCACAAGACCCAAAAACAAGCCAAGCCTTCCTTTTATTCCAAGGAACGTTGTGTTAAAATTTTAGAAAGATTGATCAACTGTAAATTGAGTTATTGACCAAAACCAAAAGTGTCTACAGACAACAACGACGCCGACAAATAACACTATACGACCACAGATTTTTTTTTCGGTCGTATAAAAAACTTCAACCCACGGGTATACCTCATACTACCCTCTTTTTTGATTTTTGTTTAATTATACCCTAATGTGTATTTATACAAAGCTTAATGATAATAGCATACATAAATCTCATACTACCCCCTTTTTTCTATGATCAGTGAAGCATGAAGTTGTTAGCCGGGTTAAATTTTTATTATGATTTTTATAATTTTACCCTAATGTGAATTTATACAGTTTCATGATAATAGCATACATCCTTCACAGAAAAAAACTTCAACCTGAGGGTAAACCTAACTTTTGACGGACGAACGGACAGACGGATGGACGGACGGACGGACGGACCGACCTGAACACTAATGACTATATGCCCGCTACTATCGTAGGCGGGGCAAAAAATGACTAACTGCACAGGTTAATTCATTATGTTTCAAAAGACAACGGCAGAAGGATACCGAAGGAACAAATGAAGCGATGACCACAAAAATCGCAGTTAAAAGACATGGCAAAAATGACAACAGAGAAAAACAAAGACAAAACAAGGAAGTGAGACAGTAACAATGCACAGAAATAAAAAGATAACAATAAGAACTAAGGCACTCATATTGTGAAATCCCATAAAAACCCGGAGTGACATCAGGTTCTCTGGAAGGGTAAGCATTTCCTGCCCAGCTAGCGACACCCGTCACAATAGCAGTGAGGCATATAGTGTTTTTAAAGGTCTGATTGGTAGAGGATTGGTTAATGTCATTTTCTAACCCTTAGGCAAAAAAAAAAAAAAAAACAAACAAAAACAAACAAACAAAAAATGAAATTCATGGCACATGTTACTTCTCTAACCCTCAAAAAGTAAAATGTTGAAATTTTGAAAAAGCTTTTTGTAAATCTCTTAAGTATTGAAACAATCATAAGGACAAATCGGTAGCACAAACATCACTGACGAAGACAAAACTAAAATCTACAGTATGATATACAAGATAACACGAAAAAATAAAAGTACTGACAGTGTGAACTCCCATGAAAACCGGATGTGACATCAGGTGCTCCGGATAGGTAAGCATGTCTCGCTCCGCTCGCGGCACCCGTCACGTTATCAGTGAGTCAATCCACGGTTGAGTCAAATCCGGTTTTGCCAAATCCGTGACGACGTGAAATCTAGCTGAAAATGTCCGTTTTCATTTGGGACACAGACAAGTATGTCATGGTGACCATAGAATTTCTGATGGGATGAGAGTAACAAAGGCTGAACAAATCTTACCAAGAAGCTTTTGGAAAGTATTTTTGCTCTATTAAAAATCACTGCATAAACTTCATGCTCAATAGTAATGAACCAAGTGTTAAATGTACATTCCATAGGCTGGAGAGGTAGGTATATTGCTGCTCAGAAGGGGAAAGTTCACAATTTGAAGTTAAAATAATCACTTTTGTCATATAGCTTAGATTTCAAACGTCCATCTTTGTCAATGCATATTGAAAGTAAGTGAGAACCGAACTGACAATCTAAAAGCGAACAATCCAAGGACAATGGCAACACCAGAAACAAAAAAGGCAGAAAAAAACCAGACACAACATGGGCACAGCTCTGAAAAGAAAAATGAAGACACTCACACACAAAGATGAACAACACGGACCCAATATAAAACCATGGGTGAGATCAGGTGCACCGGTAGAGTCAGCATCTCCTGCTTCTTATAAGACACCCGCCGTAATGAACATGTCTAATCCGGTAGAGGAAACAACAATTAAGCTTTAAAGGGAAAGATCTGTTGTCATGTGGGAAACAGATATCCCATAGCGGTCCACAAGATAATGATGTCGACCGTAAAACTTCTGGAGGGATGACTTCAAGTTTTGGGCAACGTACCCTTGTTGAAGTAGCCTATTTGTGAGCAACCGGGCTCTATCAAGGAAGTCACTTTATCGAACACAGGCTCTTGAATAGCGAATGAGCTGGGAGATGTAAAGTCCATATGCCGGCGCTTTTGGGATGTTGCTACAAAGAAAAGGGAAGTTTACTACTGGAAAGGTAAAGTCATCGCGTTTGTCGTACAGCTTAGTTTGAAGTCTCCCTCTGTTGTCAATTTCAAGGTGAAGGTCAAGGAACGAGGCTGATGTAGGAGTGTCTGTGGTATCCTTAATTTCGAGCTCTTTTGGATAGATCAAATGAAGAAAATCACCAAAGCGAGGGTTGTTTAGCGACAAATTATCATCTATATAACGGAAGCTAAAATTAAAGGATTGTGCCAGTCTTTTATCTTTATTTTGAATAAGCCCTTCGATGAATTCAGCTTCATAAGAGTTAACCTACGCAGAAAAGTAATTCTTGTCACCGATAGTAAAGGACTTGTGCTAAAAGACTATATACCAGGGAATTTGAAAGACAATTTTGAAGTGATAGCGAAAAAGGCGGGAAGTGTGTGTGACGAGGCCCTGATAAAGAACTTGACATCTAAAGTGAAGGAAGCCAGGGAACTTATCATTCTTGTAAAGTTCGGGACGTGCGAACTCACAGAAAAAAGAGGGAAGTATATTAGTATTATGAACTTTAGTTATAAATATCAAAATGTGGAGTTCATCCTTTAAAAATATAGAGGCCTGCATGAGAAAATTAAACGTGCCAATCCATCTGCAACCATCATCTTTTTAGAATGTCCTTATTATTCCATATATACCTATAATAACAAAAGGCATGAGCAAACCATAACTGACAAAAATAATAACAAGATTGTTGTAAACAAAGGGAGATCACTCCAAGTGATTAAAAACAAAAAATATCCAGCATTGATTATCAACAAATATAGAAAGTCCAGCATCGTGTCAAAAAAGTCGGAAGCCGATAAAGATCTATGTGATTTAATTGATTACTTTAACGAACAACTTAAATTGCTAAATAGTTTTAAAATTCCAAGGATATCACAGGATTTAGTTGTGTCAAGAAAGGGGAAGTATATAGCCAAAGTACAATACTATAAAAACTATGGAGTATATACTGACGGTGTTCACCCATGTAAAATTTTAGCAAAACTGTGGTTGTTCAAATTAAGTTGTAATTGAAGTGGATGAAACTCTATTAAGTTGCGGTCAATAGGTAAATGTTGTTTAATGTATGTAGCAGAGAAGCTCTGCTTTGACATTAACAGTTGTTAGTGTAAATCACATAGACAGATAAGTAAATAGACTGTAGGGAAGCACTGTACATTCTGGAAAAGTAAGACGTCACGCATTGGAGTAAAACTCAGCAGAGAGGCTCTGCTTAGGTGAGAGGGTAAGCATAATCTATTTATAAATTAGATTGCAGAGAAGCCCAGCATAAGAAAAAAAAATCTGACTAGAGTTGACACAGATATTAAGTAAACTTTTGCAAGGGCGCCTTGCATTGTAAGAGAGATATTAATACCAAATATAAACATAAAGTTTGAGTAATCATTGCAGGGAAGCCTTGCATAAAATACATTAAATGATTTATTTGTGCAAAGAAGCTTTGCAAAATGAAATATAAATAATAATTTTGCAGGGAAGCCTTGCATTAAAGTTAACAAGTCCTTAAACTGTTAATACATGTATAAGGTTAGCTAATTATAAATATTGCAGGGAAGCCTTGCATCATACATGTAACTTAATATTGCAAAGAAGCTTTGCAAGATATATACAAAACGCAATTCTGCAAGGAAGCCTTGCACTATATACATAAGGGACCTTGTTGTATGCAAAGAAGCTTTGCATTCAAAGGAAATCAGATAAAAATAAATTTGATTTAAAATGACAATTCTCTATAACTAACTAGAGGCTCTCAAGAGCCTGTATAGCTCACCTGGTACATGACTGGCATAAACTGCAGCCCAAATTAACCCTATGTTAAAGTGTCTCATTTTCTAGAAGTTTCAAAGGAGAAAATATTTGAATGTGTTTTCCCCATAGGGTCCAATGTTAAACAATGGTCCCCACTTGTGGCCATCTTGGATGAGGTGCAGACTTGTCAGACATAATTTTTTAAGAAGACCATTAAAGGCCTATTGTGACAAAGTTTGATTCCAACTGAACAAGTAGTTTCAGAGAAGAATGTCTTTGAATGTGTTTTTCCCATAGGGTCCAATGTTAAACTATGTCCCCATCTTTGGCAGCCATCATGGAATGCATGCAGACTTACCAGACACATTTTCGATAGGTACCGACTATGGACAGTTGTCACCAAGTATGGTTCCAATTGGGCAAGTATATTCAGCAGTTTCCACAGAAATTTAAAGCCCCACTATCCATTACAACCCATTTCAGACCATCATTCCAAAAAAAAATTCGGGCAGGGGTTCCCCTTATAATTCAGATAATGCATATTGCTGAAATCAAAACATTCCAAGTTCCCCTTTCCATAAAAAAATTTTGGCAGGGGTTCCCCTTTATAATCTTGATTAAACATATTTCTTATATTGTGAAGAAAACTATGAAGCACAATAACACAATCAAGCTTACATTGTAAGTTATACAGATGAACTTCAGTCTCTCAAACTAGGTAGCTGGAACACCACCAATATTTTGAACTGTATTTGAAAGTCTGATCGTGTTTTACTATATTTCTTTGTTTGGCTTTTTTGACAAAAAAACATTCTTGCTATTTATAGGACCACTTTCGACACCAGTTTTGAAGTCAAAACATCATTTTGTAAATGTCGGGCAATGACAATTTTCAACATAAGATTAGAAGTCACAACATCAATATCCATTTCAAAACCAAAATTTCATTGAAATTGGACAATGTTGAATTTTCCCGCCTAATTTGGCGGCCATTTTGAAAAAGGCATTCATCGAACAATTTTTAACATTGGTTTTGAAGTTGCGACATCAATACCTATTTGGAAACCAAATTTCATTGAAATCAGACAATGTTGAAATTTCCTGCCTTTTTATGCGGCCATTTTGAAAATGGCAGTAAACGAACAATTTTCAACACTGGTTTTGAAGTCGCAACATCTTTATCTCTTAGGAAACCAAATTTCATTGAAATTGGACAATGTTGAATTTTCCCGCCTTTTTTGGTGGCCATTTTGAAAATGGCATTCATGGAACAATTTTTAACATCGGTTTTAAAGTTGCGACATCAATACCTATTTGGAAACCAAATTTCATTGAAATCGGACAATGTTGAATTTTCCCGCCTTTTTTTGGCGGCCATTTTGAAAATGGCGGTCAACAAACAATTTTCAATACTGGTTTTGAAGTCGCAACATCAATATCTATTTGTAAACCAAATTTCATTGAAATCGAGCAATGTTGAATTTTCCCGCCTTTTTTGGCAGCCATTTTGAAAATGGCGGTCAACAAACAATTTTCAGCACCCATTTAGAAGTCACTTCAGCATGGCAATCATTTTATCAATTTACACTTAACCTTCATCTTCTATAGTTTTTGAAAGAAAAGCGAAAAAAATGAAAATTCTGAAAATTCTGTGAAAAAAGGGCAATAACTCCTACAAGGTTTTTTGGATTTTCTCCAAAATTTCAGGGTGGGTAGATCTTGATATGCTGAACATTTTTGCAATTTAAAGTTGACTTCTATCTGTTATAGTTTCTTTGATAAAAAATAAAATATATTAGAATTTTGAAAAATTTTCGGAAAAAGGGCAATAACTCCAAAATGGGTATTCAGATTTTCTTCAAAATCGCAGGGCAGGTAGATCTTGTCATGCTGATCACTTTAAATACTTGTCAGATTTTTGATATCTGTAACGGTTTTTGAGTTATTTGCAAAAAACAGCAATTTACCCCTATGTGCTATTTTTAGTAACGGCAGCCATGTTGTTTGGTTCTCGGACTCATCGGATACAATTTTGAAACAGGATACTCTGGTGATCATTCAGGCCAAGATTGGTTAAAATTAGTTCAGTGGTTTCAGAGGAGAAGATTTTTGAAAAAGTTTACGACGGACGGACGACGGACGGACGACGGACGCCAAGTGATGGCAATAGCTCACATGACCCTTCGGGTCAGGTGAGCTAAAAATGGCACAAAATAGTAGAATTATAAGTCAAAATATAGACACGGCTGAGGAACCATGGACATGCAAAGAGTGTGACAGAGTCTTCACAGACTCTGAAGCTAAATTACTTGAGTGCCAAAGGTGCAAAAACAGATTTTGTATAAAGTGCTTAAAAAGAATAAATCAGAATATGATGTTCTGACTAAATCAGACTCAATGTGGTTTTGTGCACCTTGTAAGACAAACGTCGAGGAAAATATAGCAACTGGGTTTAATTTAGAAAATATGTGCGATAAAATTTTCAATATGCTGGAGTCTAGACTTAAAATACTTGAGCAAAAAATTGATACCAAATGTGACGAGTCAAGGGTAAGGGACATTGTTCAAGAAGAAATTTCCAAAGCCCATGCTATAAATGAAACTTATGCCGATATAGTAGCTAAGGAATCCCCATCCAAGACAGACAAATCTGAGGTGACAACAAGCATAATGAGATTAATGACAGGAAAAAAAGAAAAAATAATATAATTATTTTCGGATTACCAGAATGTGAAACAGACCATAAAACGCTCGTTTGGAATATGACATGAAACAAATAAATGATTTATTTGTAGACAGTAAAATAACAATGGAAGATGATACAATAAAAAACCATAAAAGATTAGGAAGGTATGACAGTAAAAAAGGAACTAGGCCACTACTGGGAACTCTAGAACATGTTAATAATAAGGTAACATTATTTAAGAATATACATTATGCTTAAAGAATAGCTTAATACAAGAATGTAAATGTAAGCAATGATCTTACACAGACAGAGAGGGAACAAGAGAAAAAAACTTTGGCAAGATGCCAAAAATCAGCAGGATAAAGATGTATCGGGGGACTACCTGTACAAAGTCCGGGTCCCATCATGGGCAAGAAGGGTAATAAAGGTAAAGAAGTGAATAATAAAAACAATAATGTAAATAGTTCTGGTGTTTTGGATTTTAACGGCGACGATGTAAATAGAACTCTAGTGTTACCCTTTTTAGATTGTTTTTATACCAATTCGGATCAATTATTAAATAAGATCTCTGAACTAATTGTAAGAACAAGGGATAAACAAGAGTGGACCCTAATAGATGTCTCGCCCGTCCCTGCTTGTTGCTAAACCAGTCATGTACTACTAAAGAGCAACCTACAAGCCAAATATTATTACCGTACCACTTAAGTAATTGAGAAACTATTCTAATCAGAAGCACTTAACTTTGTTCACTAGACCGTGAAATTGAGGTCAAGGTCAAAAGCCATATGGCAGAATGACATGTACTAACCAAGACCAAGCTTTATACCAAATATCATTGACCTATAGCTTGTAGTTATTGGGAAACAGACTTAAGCAAAAAAACTTAACCTGGTCACTGGACCGTGAAATTGAGGTCAAGGCCAAAAGCCATATGGCAGACTAACATGTACTGACCAAGACCAAGCTATATACCAAATATCATTGACCTATGGCTTGTAGTTATTGAGAAACAGACTTAAGCAAAAAACTTAACCTGGTCACTGGACCGTGAAATTGAAGTCAACGTCAAAAGCCATATAGCAGACTGACATGTACTAACCAAGACCAAGCTATATATACCAAATATCATTGACCTATGGCTTGTAGTTATTGAGAAACAGACTTAAGCAAAAAAACTTAACCTTGTCACTGGACCTTGAAATTGAGGTCAAGGTCAAAAGCCATTAGCAGACTGACATATACTAACCAAGACCAAGCTATATACCAAATATCATTGACCTATGGCTTGTAGTTATTTAGAAACAGACTTAAGCAAAAAAACTTAACCTGGTCACTGGACCGTGAAATTGAGGTCAATGTCAAAAACCATATGGCAGACTGACATGTAGTAACCAAGACCAAGCTATACACCAAATATCATTGAAATATCACTTGTAGTTATTGAGAAACAGACTTAGCAAAAAAACTTAACCTGGAGTTAGAAAAAAAAACTTAACCTGGGCACTGGACCGTGACTCTGAGGTCAAGGGCAAAAGCCATATGGCAGACTGACATGTACTAACCAAGACCAAGCTATATACCAAATATCATTTACTTCTAGCTTGTAGTTATTGAGAAATGGACTTAAGCAAAAAAACTTAACCTGGTCACTGGACAGCGAAATATAGGTCAAAGTCACATGATTTTGGGTCTGACAGATAGGGTTCGCCATAAGCTACCTATTGGCCTAATATAAAGTTCCTACATCAAAGGCTTCTATATAATAACTTGAGTTTACGCCGCCGTCGCCGTCGCCGCCGCCGTCGCCGTCATACTTTGCACGCCTATGTCTCGCTTTCCGCGACTTTCGTCGCGGGCGAGACAAAAACCAGACATACTTGGTATAACTGAGGTTAAACCAAAAAATAATAGATACAAGCCAAATGTAGCAGAATATTCACTGTCTGAAGTAAAGAATTATAAGATGTTTGGGAAAAATTTGGACAAAACCAATGGGAGAGGACTGTTATTGTATATAAATGAAGATTTAAACGGTAATCAAGTACAGATTAAACTGAATAATATGGATAAATTATTGGTTGGTATCATATACAGATCACCGTCAGAAAGGTCACAAGAACATGGTAATAAATTAAGAGATCTATTAAGAGAGGCTAGTAACAAGGGATTCACCCACCTATTAATAATAGGAGACTTTAATTACCCAGAGATAGATTGGGAAAATTATAATTCTAAAGGGGAAAATACTGACAGCTCAGAGTATAAATTTGTGGAATCAGTCCAGGATTGTTTTTTATTCCAACATGTTAGGAAACCAACAAGATGGAGAGGAACACAAACACCAAATATCCTATATCTGATTTTTACAAATGAGGAAAATATGATTAGTAACATTGAGTACTTTAGTCCACTGCGTAAGAGTGACCACTGTGTCCTGTCCTTTGAATTTAACTGTTATATAAATATAAAATCAACGAGAAGGAATACCAAGCTTTATATTAAAGGTAAATACCACGAATTCAGAAGAAGCCTAGACGAGATTGATTGGAAAACTGTGTTAAGTGACAAAAACCCAGTCGATGAAAACTGGAACAAATTTAAAGAAATAATTATAAATAATGAAGACAAATATATACCAAAAAGAAAAATTAGACATTTTGGTAAAGGGAATACATTCCCCATGGACGAAAAGACAAGAGAAAAAATAAGGGGAAAAAAAAGGCTATCTAAAAAGGCAATAAATAGTCGAGACCCAGATATTAAGAAACAATATAATAAGGTACGAAATCAAGTAAAGAGTAATGTAAATAAATTAAAAAAGAAATATGAAAAAGTCTTGGCACAAAGAGCAAAGAAAAATCCCAAAGCAATATGGAAATATATTAAATCAAAAACCAAGACGAGAGACGGTATTGGGGACCTACATACAATAACAACTGATATAAAATCACCAAAAACAGACAATGATGAGGAGAAGGCAAATATTCTGTCTAAATACTTTTCAAACGTGTTTACCCGGGAACTAACAGATATTATCCTAGAACTTAAAATAGACCAAAACATCAATGCAATAATGGACTTACAAATAACAGAAGAAAATATCCTGAGATTACTGAATTCACTTAAAATAGACAAGTCACCAGGTCCAGATGAACTACATCCAAGAGTACTAAAAGAAATATCCAGCTCCATAACTGAACCATTGAATATCATCTTTAACCAATCTATTGAACAAGGTAAACTACCCAAAGAATGGAAAACTGCAACAGTAAGAGCGATATTTAAAAAAGGAAATAAGTCATTAGCTAGTAATTATAGACCAGTTAGTTTAACATCAGTTGTCTGTAAAACCATGGAAAAATTGATTAGGGAAAGTATAATTACCCGGCACATGAAACACTACATCTATTAGAGGTACTAGACATATGGACTGAGGCACTAGATAAGGGATTATATATAGACTGTATATATATGGATTTTCAAAAGGCCTTTGACAAAGTTCCACACCAACGTCTCTTGGCAAAAATGCAAAGTCATGGTATAAAAGGCTCTATATTAAATTGGGTAGAGGATTTTTTAAGCAAAAGACTACAGAAAGTGGTAGTAAATGGGACTGGATCGAAATGGGAGGAAGTTACATCTGGTTACATCTGGTATACCACAGGGTTCAGTTCTTGGTCCAATTCTCTTCGTGATCTACATCACCGACCTTCCAGAAACAGTTAAATCAGACTCCTACCTCTTTGCAGACGATACTAAGATTTTTAGAATAATAATGAATGAAAGAGATCAAATGATACTGCAAGAAGATCTGGGGAAGCTAGAACAATGGAGCGATAAGTGGCTATTAAAATTCCATCCAGAGAAATGCAAACATATGAAAATTAGAAATAAGAATATTACAGAGAATAATACATATAAACTTACTGGCAAGGATATTGAAAAGGTAAATTATGAGAAGGATGTAGGTGTTATTATTGACACAGAATTATCGTTTGAAAACCACTTGTGTGAGAAAGTGAATAAAGCCGCTGCAATATTTGCTGCCATGAGAAGGACCTTTAGACATTTGGACAATAAATCTTTTGTAGTAATCTATAAAACTTTAGTCAGAACTCACCTAGATTATACTAGCTCTGTCTGGGCACCCTATAAAATGAAACATGTTGAAAAATTAGAAAGTGTACAAAAAAGAGTAACAAGATAACTACCTGGTATGAAAAATTTGACATATCCTGAACGATTGAGAAAATTAGATTTACCAACACTGGCATTTAGAAGAATAAGAGGGGATATGATCGAGGTTTATAAGATTATAAATGGGTGCTATGACAGAGATGCGTGCACATTTTTAAAGCAAATGAATGAAACTGGACTAAGAGCGAGTACTAGAATAAATTCAAAGAAAATTGTCCACCAAAGAGCAAACTTAAACATAAGGAAGTTCTCATTTGCGGCGAGGGTTGCAAGAACATGGAACAAATTACCTCCTACACTAAATACGTTCAAAAACAGGCTTGACAAATACTGGAAGAATAAAGAATTATACTATGACAATTACAAATCCTCAATTCATAGTGACTGTCACGTGACAAACGAATATGAAGATTTACAAATAGAAGAGTCTGACGAAGAGGACCCGTAATGGTCCTGTGCTGGAAAATTACCATAAGTAACCATAAGTAAGTAAGTATAACAGTGAAGAAACATATCGGCTAGGAGAAGCGCACAGTTTGTGCCCATAGGAATTCCGATAGTCTGTTCAAAAACAAGTCCTCCAAACTGGACAAATATATTGTCGACCAGAAACTCTAACATTTTAATTACTTCTTCCTCTGTATATTTTTTCTCCGATTCGGAGTTATTTTTCCACAAAGTAGGCTTGTTCTCTACCTACAACAATGTACCTATATCTACGTTCACCGTTCTTACGTGAAAAACATCTATGAATTAAACATGTTAAACCTTTCAGCCGAGATTTTAGTTGTTTATGAGGAATAGTAGTGTAAAGTGTGGAGAAGTCGAAAGTTTTAATGCTGTTACAGTGTGATAATGATCTAGAGTTTAAGATGTCAAGTAGATCTTTGGAGTTTTTCAAAATCCACATTTCATTCAAACCTCTTCTTGAAAAGCACATGAAGCAAGTATCACAGTATTTTTGAAGGCCCTCTTTAACAGCTGTCAAGATGGAGGTTAGCAATTTAGATATAGGTTTTGTAGAGCATTTGGCAGATCCAGCGATGTATCGTTCTTTGTATGGGCATTTATGTAACTTAGGTACCCAGTACAAAGAGGGGAGATCTGTGTCTTCATGATATTATTTGGGGCCTTATCGGCAGGAATGACGATATATTTGTCATGAATGGAGGACAAGTAACTGGCCACATCAGCATTTTTGAAAATTGATGATGCTTTAGTTCTCATTGACCCTCGTAGCTGATTGATTAGTTTAAGAATCATCGACCTCACAGCCTTCATGCAGCCTTAGTCCACTCCGAAAGGGAATCAAGGTCTTCATCTTGTTCACGCTTAATCCATTTTCTGGTGTAGTCCTCTACAGCATCCATAAGAAGCTTGAAATTTTGTTCCAAGTTGATGGAACGTGGTTCACGGAATTTAGAGCCTTTTGCAAGGACATCACGAAGAGACTTGTTTTCAATGAAACTCAAATCTCCCGTTATGACGTGACCACTGGGACTATATATGTATTGTGTATCAGAACATGAACAATCGGGTGGTTTAGACTTGAGGTCGTCGGTGGTAAGGTTTTGCAATACACGTTTATTGTTGAAAATTTTAGACGCGATTGGTGAAGTATAGGTGTACGAAATGATCGGGACTGATGTGTGTTTGAAATATGGAGGTATTTTGTTTTTTACATTTTTGTGATGCAAGATATTGGCTAGGTTAATAGCATCCAAACCCTTATTAGCAAATTTGATGGGTAAAAACGAACGGCGTTCTTTTTACATTTGCGCGTTCTTTAACAGGGTTGAATAACCTATGTTGTAGAGGACCTTCCATACATCATTCCTGCAAAGTTTGGTTGAATTTGCGTCAGTGGTTTCAGAGATGATGAAAATATGAAAAATCTAAATACCAAGATAAAGTAAGTGTATCAGTAGTCTATTTAATTTCAAGCTCATTGGGATAGATCTGATGTAAATATTTCTTGAATTTTGGATTATTTTGAGAAAGTACATCGTCTTTGTAGTAGCCGAAGTTGAAATTAAATGACTGGGCTATATGTTTTTGTTTTCTCTGTGTCAGCCCTTGTAAAAACTTCGACTCATGAGAAAAGAAAGAGATCAGCTAAAAGTGGCGCACAGTTAGTTCCCAAAGGAATCCCGATTTACTGTTGAGTAACACGCCTCCAGATTCGACAAAAATATTATCTATAAAAAATTCCAACATATTGACTATGTCATTCTCCGAGAACTTCTTATTTGACTCAGTGTGGTTCTTCGCAAAATATGTTTTTGTCTTTCCCTACTACTACGTTCTCCGTTTTTAGTGCCGAGACAATGATGTATCAAATCCAAAATTAATGTTTTCAATTTATTGTGTGGCAGGGTAGTATGAAGAGTAGAAAAATCAAATGTTTGAATGCCGAGGCAATGTAGAAGACTGTTAGAGGATAGCTGTTCAAGAGTTGTTTTTCGAATTTTCGCAACAGTTGCCGACTTAATTGATATTGCTATCTGTTGTTTTTTAATGTACATGAAAGTCTTACAAGAAATTTGCAAATTTTACGGAAAGGAGCAATTACTCAAAGAAACATTTTCGGATTTTAAAATCCAAAAAATTATAGGGTGGGGTTGATTTTGTCAAACTGATCATTTTGCGTCATATGGAATTTTTATATATCTGTAACGCTTTTTGAGTTGTAATTTGCAATAAAAAAAAACAAATTTACTCTTATGTTTTATTTTTAGAAACAGCGGCCATGTTATTCGATCTAATCGAACACAATTTTATGAATTGCATACCCTAGTAATAATAATGCCAAGTTTGGTTACAATTGGCCCAGCAGTTTCAGAGGACTGGCGACGGACAACGGATGCAAAGTGATGGCAAAAGCTCACACTGCCAGGTGAGCTTAAAATATGAAATTTCAACGATAAAAGGGAAGTTACATCTATATGGTTTATCATATTTTCTTCATTATAGCAGCATGGCAAGATCTTGACATACTTAACATTTATTGTAATTATAACCTATATCTCTATCTTTATGTATAAAACAAATATTACAAAATATTTTGAAATTTTACAGAAAAGATTTACTTCAAATCGGTGTTGTCATAGTCGGTGTTTGTCAATTATCTCCGGAAAGTACACTTGTCATGGGATATCAACTGCCATACGAAAGATATGGACATCATTACAGTTTCGAAAATTAGGTCAAATGCCTAGGACAAGGCCACAGTGTCTAATATTTTCTATTCAATTCAATAACTTTGACACGAAGTATTCATATGTGAAATATGAAACCAATTCAAGTTAATGTTATGTTCATTTTCTAACGACGTCACTTGCAAAAGAAATAACTAAGGTCAAATATTTTGATATCAATGGAAAAGTCTCACACAGTGATATCACATTTGGGATATGAAAGCCCCATAACTTACTATTTAAACAACATACATACCATATGTTTTACAGACAAGCTCAAGAGCATATACCACAGATCCTCTGACCCTAGATGGACTGTCAACAATATATAACTATATATAACTAGAGGCTCAGAGATAGAGCCTGTATTGCTCACCCGATAAAATGCTTCAAGGCCATGCATGGGAAAGTTTGGTTGATTTTGATTCAGTGGTTTCAGAGGAGAAGATGAAAATGTGATTTTTCCCCAAAGGGTCAAATGTTAAACCTAAGTTCTTCTGCACTGGCGGCCACATTTTTATCGGATCAAAATAAAATAAGTGCTTTTTGTAGAGGACCTTCCATACATCATTCCTGCAAAGTTTGGCTGAATCTGCTTCAGTGGTTTCAGAGATGAAAATGGGAAAAATACGGACGGACGACAGACGGATGGGCGATGGACGACAGACGCCAAGTGACGAGAATAGCTCACACTGACCCATTGGGTCAGGTTAGCTAAAAATTAAGTTCGTGATCTACTTGTGAGGGATACATATGCATATAGCCTTTTAAAACGTCATTAAATCAAATATGGACTATCTCCATATATAGTTGCTCTCCAAATCTATACCATTCTATTCACAACAAAGATAGGTGTAATAAAAGAATAAACTAATAATAATTTTGACTTTTTATAGATATATTTTTACAATTTTTTTTTATTCTAAAATGATAATTTTCAAAAATAACAAAACAACAGAAAAGTGTACTAGTCCTCGACAGATGGGAAAGCAAATCTAAATAAAAAAGTATTTCACAAAAGTCAGGATAACTTCCTGACCATTGAACGTTGGTCCACACTGAATGGAGGTTCTCAGTGTGAACATTCCACCTGCATCTGAAAGTACTAGCTGTTATCAAACATTTATACACAAAGGTCACATCTTAGCTCTGGCAATGATCTTCTTTTTCTGTAACATAACAAAACAAAATCATATAATAATTAAAGAATATCAAAAGTTTCTAAAATATTAACGCGGATTATTTCTCTCTAGTATCTGAACGTATGACACTATTTGTGAAAACTGTTTTATGTTTATGACCGCTTTGTTAATCAAAGCTTAAAAATTCTTTCTCATATGATCAATAAAAATGCCTTTTATAAATTCCAGTCCCTTGTGGAAAAATTAGATGTTTTGGGTTGAACTCTGATTCTTGATTCCTTCTTTTGCTTCATACTGTGATGATCATTTCATTTTACTGTTTACCTTTCAATAGGTATAATTGTTGTTGACTTCTACCGGACACGACCACAATGAAAGGGGAGGTTTGGCGCCCCGTAAAACGGTTTAACCCACCATTTCTTTCGAAATTGCTGTACCAAGCCACGGCCATTAAGGTTTTCCACTTGCTTTGCTTTCTTGTCCCATGGACATCGGCTCTTGACAATGCTGTTCGATAATTTTGTTTTTACGCCCATTTACATATCAATACAATATCGGATTGTACTCCATGTATTTGTGTTTATGACAAATTTTATGCAATTTTAAACTATTTTGTGTAAAGTAATAATACGGTATCCAATTTTTCTATTTGTATTTCATATGGAAAAAATATTAAGTAATAAGAAATACGTAAATTGATGGACTTATTATACATGTAATTATTTTTCTGTTGGTTGAAAATGGAAAATTGTTCGATACATCTTACCAATATTGGACCTTGCAAAATTAACTGTCCTTTACTTTTATTGGTACATTTAGCCAACGGCTGAAATACCCTGTCCCCTACTACCGACCCCACCCACTTTTTAGATCGCTGCTGGTCCCTCTTCATAAGATAACACGTTGACATGAGCAAAAACCTTCACATAGTGATGGAGCAGGCCTCCTCATTTAACACATCCCACGTTTTCTTTCTTACAGATGCATAAAATATATTAGTTATATGCATTTTTAACGTCCATTGAAATAATAAAATTCTTCCAGCATGTGATGCTGTCTTGTAAGACATATTTTTTAAAGGGGCAAAATAAGAACAATTGTTAATGAGTTTGATTCTAATTGGCAAGGTATTTGTTAACCCAGACAAAAAAATAAAGAAAGGACAATGAAAGGACTTCTGTGACCAAGTTTGGTTCAAATTTACACAGATTTGCTGGACACATTTGTTAAGGGGACCTCCCAAAAGAATATTGCGACCAGTTTTAATTCCAGTTGTCTATGTGGCTTCAGAGAAGATAATTGAATGCTGTACCATAGAGTCCAATACTAACTATGCTCCCGGCTGTGACCATCTTGGACATGATTTAAACTTGTTAGACATATTCTTACGAGCAGGAAATAAAGGCAAAATTTGATTAAGATAAGTTCAAATTAGGCAAAGATCTTTTATAGGGTCCAATGTTGAAGTAAGTTCCTCACTGGTGCTTATTTAATATGAGGTTCTTATTTGCTATACATTTTTAAAGGCGCCAAGCAACATGCCCAAAGACTATTGTGACAAAGTGTGATTCCAAATGGCAGAGTGATTTTAGAGGTTCTCCTTTAAAGAATGAAAAGTTAACAACACAAGGATGGCAGATGCTAAGAGTCTATGGCAAAGCATATCCTGGATATAACCAGGTGAACAAACAAAGGAAACCAACTAAGGACTATTGCAAATCAACTTGGTTCCCATTGACACTGTGGTAATAAGGGATATCTTTGGATGCCCATGGAAAGATTACAATGGACCAAAGAGTAATGGCACACTGGCTATAAAATGAGCCAACCAAAGAGTAATGGCTATAAAATGAGCCAACAAAAGAGTAATGGCTATAAAATGAGCCAACCATAGAGTAATGGCACACTGGCTATTACAAGATAAGACAAGATGAGACGTTGTTTATTTGAAAGGAGTAAAAAGCCAAAAATGTAATTTTCACAAGTTTTTACATGGAAGGGTACATATTTTGTAGCGCCAGTTTGATACTAAACTCCAGTATTTCACCTATTTATAGCAAAATTAGGAATAAAAGGAAACTTAATTGAGAAAAATATACGAAGTTGAAGTAATTAACTTGAAAGAAGATGATATGACATTTTGTATTGTATTCAGGTTATTTTCATGCTATAATGTTTTATTTTGAAGAGTGGACATAGGATGACTGAAAAAATTTGTCTAGATGGGGAGGGGGGGGGGGGGGGGGGGGGGTTGTGGGAGAAAGGGATGCACAGCAAGTTATTCCAGCTTATGCATCTTCTGACATCATATTTAATGGCCACAATTCACTTGTTCTCTCATGATGCATTATCTACCCTTCTCTGGCAAATCAAATCAATGTTCAAACATACTGTATTAAAACTTGAAAAATAATAAATACAAAAATTATTAAAATACCCTTAAACTCATGCAATAAAAAACTCTTTTACCTGAAATTTATAATTTTTTGTCCTAAAAGACATGTTCAAAGCATTGTATCCACTTTGGCATGACTTTTACAGCTATTTTATTTATAACTAAATCCTCTGTTAGCTCTTCAATGTCTATGAATTATTTCATAAGGTCTCAATTCTGTGTGATTTATTATGACTGCAGATGTGTAAATTCTGGAAATAGGCATAAGACTTTGTCCCGTGTGTATATTCTATATATCCTTTCATTGCTAATAAACACAGTCAGGTTAAATCAGTGTACGAGGAAATTCATTATAATTAGTGTGAATGAGGCCATGCAAAAATAATGATTAGATTCTCAGGCCATTTTGCAGAAAAAATGATGAGGCAGGGAGGGAGAAGATTTTTATTTTTATTGGTCAAAATCATGATGAGGCAACTTTTTACATTACTGAAATGCACAAAAAGTAATGAGGCAGGTGATTTTTATTTTTTTTTATTTGAAACTTAAAAAAAAAAGTAAAATTAGTTCCCAGAAAAGGGATGAGGCAGGGGTCTGAGAAGCTAATGTATTTTTTTATTTGGCCTTACACTCTTTGGCAACAGATAAAGGAATGAATTTGAGTTGTTTTTTTTATTTATTTTCAGATTTGGTTGACTCAGAGACATTAATAACTCAATATAACATGCCACTAAAGAAAAACACTCAGTTTTAAAACAGCAAATCTCAAAAGCATCAAAAGGTACCTAAATAAAATATTAAATGAGCAAAATGGAAAAGGTTAAAAGGTTTTTTTTTACAAGATCTACTTTTAAAATTCTACTTCGAACCTGAGTTGGACATTTTACATATTTTTAAAGATATCGAAAATAGTTCTGATAAGCACTATGATAATCATTTTTGAGTGAAGCTATTTTTAATTATTTACCAGTGCATTGCATAATGAAAATGGCCGCTTGTTCTCTATGTCATGACTGATTAGTTAACAAGTCTCGAATCTCTCTGTTTAAATGTCTCTGGTGGAATGTAGCTATTGTTTTGTATTTTTTTCATCATAATGAATGATATACTTGTATATGTTTACATTAACTACCTGTAATATAGATTTGGTGCGCCTATTGTTTCCTAAATAACTATTTGTATACCTGATATGGATTTGTCTATGGGTTTGTGTGATCTCTCATACAATGATTTGCCAGGCCAAACATAGAGCTAAACCGTCTCCCACAATGTGAACATATGTACGAATTGATTTGTTTCTTTTTATGACTAACAAGCTGATCCTTAATTAAAAATCGCATCCAAGATTCGCACTTGTGGTTTTCGTGATGTCGTATAAAATTCCGCTTGCTGTTAAAGTTCTGTTGACACAATGAACACTCAAAAAGTCTGAAATACAAATGGTTAAATGATTGAAGCTTATTTGTTCTCTACATCAGCTATTGCATGTATTTTGGTTTTGTGTTCAGAATTATTTATTTGTTAAAACATCTAGAGGTTCACATAAGCCTGAATCTATCATCCGGCTACTGGTTTTTCTCATCGTCACCAGAGATATATATCAATTATAATTCATACTACAATGTATACATCAGTTAACCAGATGTTATAGTTTTTGAACATCAGCAATCTTGGATGAGGTTGAAACAAAAAAATCACAAACTTGGAAGGGACCAACAACTTTTATGTTCAAATTTGGTCAAAATTATTCAAGTGTTTCCAGAGAAGATCCTTGAAAGCATTTCCCATTGATTCCTGCTGGCAGTAATCTTGGATAAAGTAGGAATATTAAGGTAGTGCACCTAGCTAGGTTAAGGGACATAACTCCTAAAAATCACTCGTACGTTTGTCTCAAGCATCTTTATAAATATATTCTAAGCTTCTGTGTAACATTGATAATTTTAAATCTTTTTCACACCAATGTTTGAAAAGCATTGATGAAACTGCCTTTTTCAAACGTCTTAATGATTTTAAGAGTTATCTCCCTTAACCAAGGTCTACTGCCTTAAATAACAAAATACCGAAGTTACCGTTAATTTAGTTTCTGTGCATGTTGACAACTGTATAAAACTTCAGTGAAGATCAAATTAAAACATTTAAATCACATTGAAGGGGTCACTGAAGGACTATTGTGATCAAATTTAGTTTAATATCCCAGTGGTTCCACAGAAGAAGATCTTTGAATGAACTTACCTTAGGTTCCCATTTTCAACTATGTTCCTGCAGACTGCCATCTTGGATGAGGTAGAAACATTAAAACCGTAAACATTGAAAGGAATCATTCAAAGACTATTTTCTTCAAAGTGAATCAAAACTGATAATTCAATTTCAGATTTCTCTGTTAAACTATTTTGCTGCCGACAGCCCTCTTGGAAGTAGGAATATAAAATAAAAAAAATTTGAAGAGAACCACCCAAGAACTATACCAAGTATAATTCTGATTGGCTAAGTCATTTCAGCAGAGAATTAAGACCTCTAAAGGCATTTCCAATAGGTTCATAACTTAGACTATGTTCGCCTTTGGTAGCCATTTAAGATAAGGTATTAACATAGAATAACAAACTTGAAGGGAATCATCCAAGGACTGTTGTAGCCAATTTTGATTCAAACTCGCTTGAGGTTTCAGAGGAGAAGATGTTTGAATGCATTTCCACCAGAGTCCTATGTTAAGAATGTTCCCTGCTGGCTGCAATCTTGTATAAGGTAGTAACGATAGGAACATAAAAATCGCGAACTTTAAATTGAACGGACCCGACCAAGGATTATTGTGACCAAGTTTGATTCTAATTGGCTTGATGGTTTCAGAGGAGAAGATCTCCGAAAATATTTCCCGTAGCGTGCTACGTTAAACTATGTTCACCACTAGCTGCCATCTTGGATGAGGTATGAACATAAATATAACAAGAGGCTCTCAAGAGCCTGTATCGCTCACCTGGGCCATTGCTGACAAATACAGTCAAAAATAATAATACCAATGTTGAATGCCAATCTTGAATCTGTTCAGACAAGCCAGACACATTTTAAGAAGGGGACAAACTAAGGTCCATTGTGACCAAGTGTGATTCCAATTGGCTAAGTACTTTCAGAAGAGAAGAACTTGGAATATGTTTCCCCATAGGGTCCAATGTGAAACTAAGTTCCCTGCTGGTGGCCATCTTAGATGATGTGCAGACTTGCCGGACACATTTTTGAAAAGGAACCACCTAACGACTATTCTGGCCAAATTTGGTTCCGATTGGCTCTGCGGCTTCAGAGAAGAATATCTTTGAATACCTTCCCATAGGGTCCAATGATAAAACCAAGTTTCACGCGCTGGTGGCCATCTTGGATATGATGCGGACTTGACAGACACTTTTTTGAAAGGGGACCAACTTAGGACTATTGTGAACATCAATATCTATTTGGAAAACCAAATTTCATTGAAATCGGAAAATGTTGAATTTTCCCGCCTTTTTTGGTGGCCATTTTGAAAATGACGGTCAACAAAACAATTTTCAACAACGGTTTTGAAGTCGCAACATCAATATATATTTGGAAACCAAATTTCATTGAAATCAGACAATGTTGAATTTTCCCGCCTTTTTTTGGCGACCATTTTGAAAATGGTGGTCAACAATTTTCAACACCAGTTTTGAAGTCACAACATCAATATCTATTTGGAAACCAAATTTCATTAAAATCGGACAATGTTGAATTTTCCCGCCTTTTTGGCGGCCATTTTGAAAATGGCGGTCAACAAACAATTTTCAACAACGGTTTTGAAGTCGCAACATCAATATCTATTTGGAAACCAAATTTCATTGAAATCGGACAATGTTGAATTTTCCCGCCTTTTTTGGCGGCCATTTTGAAAATGGCACTCAACGAACAATTTTCAACTTCGGTTGTGAAGTCGCAACATCAATATCTACTTGGAAACCAAATTTCATTGAAACCGGACAATGTTGAATTTTCCCGCCTTTTTTGGCGGCCATTTTGAAAATGGCGGTGAACAAACAATTTTCAACATTGGTTTTGAACTCGCAACATCAAAATCTATTTGGAAACAAAATTTCATTGAAATCGGACAATGTTGAATTTTCCCGCCTTTTTTGGCGGCCATTTTGAAAATGGTGGTCAAGGAACAATTTTCAACATCAGTTTTGAAGTCGCCACAGCATGGCAAACATTTCATCAATTTACACTTAACCTTCATCTTCTATAGTTTTGGAAATAATAGATGAAAAATACGAAAATTTAAAAAATTCGGTGAGAAAAGGGCAATAACTCCTACAAAGGTTTATGGATTTTCGTCAAAATTGCAGAGCAGGTAGATCTTGCTA
>MJUU01064361.1:48244-86733 GCA_002080025.1 Modiolus philippinarum | reverse complement strand
TACGAAAATTTAAAAAATTCGGTGAGAAAAGGGCAATAACTCCTACAAAGGTTTATGGATTTTTGTCAAAATTGCAGAGCAGGTAGATCTTGCTATAGTGATCATTTTTACTACCTGTAAGAATTTTGATATCTGTAACGGTTTTTGAGATATTTGCAAAAAACAGCAATTTACCCCCGTGTTCTATTTTTAGTAACAGCGGCCATGTTGTTTGGTCCTCGGACTAACCGAACACATTTTTTAAACTACATACCCTGGTGATGATCCAGGCCAAGTTTGGTTTCATTTGGCCCAGTAGTTTCAGAGGAGAAGATTTTTGAAGAAAAGTTTACGACGGACGGACGGACGGACGGACGGACGACGGACGCCAAGTGATGGCAAAAGCTCACCCTGGCTTTAGCCAGGTGAGCTAATAAACTTGGAAGGGGACAGCCCAATGGCTACTGTGATCAAATTTGGTTAATATTGATCAAGCGGTTCCAGAGAAGACGACTTTTGAAGGCATTTTCCAGAGATCCCAATGTTAAAATATGTTCCCTGGTGGGGCCATCTTGGATGAGATGCGAACCTGCTAGACATCGGTATAAATTGTTGACCTTGAAAACTGAATATTTTTTGTAATTGAAAGTTATATTCTTTCTCAAATAATTTTTGAAATATGAGTGAAAATTCTTAAAATCGTGAAAATTCCACGGAAAGGGCTATAACTCTCATATGGGTCATCAGATTTTCTTCTAAATTGCAGGATTGGTAGAACATAATATAATGAACAGTTTATCTAGAGTAACAGACAAGACTGTGAAGACACAAAAATGTCTAGTCTGTATATGCATATCTTTAAAGAAATAATTAGTCAGGGCTACATGACAGGTGTCAGACTAGCATGCACCAACTTAGATGTAGCAATTGACCAGATATGATGTTAGGCGTTCTAGTTAAAGACAAATATGTTTAGAGTTAAATGTGATCATAGTCAATGAACCATGTGATTGAGGCTATGACAGACTGGCATGTGCCCACCCACACATAGCAATGGACCATATATTATGCCTCTAGGAGTTCTTATTACAAAGACATGAGTATTGATCAAAGTCAATGAATCATGAAATTGAGGTAAAGGCTACATGACAGGTGCCAGATATTTTGCATGTGCTCACCTAGAATTTTTTTGTAGCAATAAACCAAATATGATGCATGCAAGTGTTCTAGTTACAGAGAAATGATCAAAGATCAATGAACCATGAAATTGAGGTCAAGGCTACATGACAGGTGTCAGAATGGCATGTACCTACCCAGATGTAACATCAGGAAAAATATGATGCCTGTAAGAGAGAAAGATGCCCTTTACCGTTAACCGTGAAAGGCTTTTTTTTGGGCTACTGTTAATGTCTAAATCGATCAAATTTATCCCGTTAATCACACACAAAAAAAAAAAAAAAAATTGATTCGTAAAAGGCAAAAAACTGTCAACTTTATATGACTGAAATTTTTACCTGTTAACCGTCAACAGAGTACCCCAATTAATACCCTACTGTAAGTGTTCTAGTTACAGAGAAATGATCAAAGTCAATGAACAATGAAATTGATGTCAAGGCTACATGACAGGTGTCAGAGTGGCATGCACCTACCTAGATGCAACAATAGACCAAATATGATGACTCTACGTCTTAAAACTACAGAAAAATAAGTGTTTAAGTAAAGAAATGTTCAAAGTGAATAACCATGAAATTGAGGTCAAGGTTACATGACAGGTGTCAGACTGGAATGCAACCACCTAGATGTGGCAATTTATGAAATATTATGAATCTAGGTATTCTAGTTACAGAGAAATAAGTATTCAAGTAGAAAAGGGATCAAAGTCAAAGAACCATAAAATTGAGGCCAAGGCTGCAAGACAGGTGTCAAACTGGCACTAACCCGCCTAGATGTAGTAATAGACAAAATATAGTATGTCTATACATTACAATGCCTCAGAAATTGACTCGAATGTAAAACTATGTCGCAAAATTTAAAAAGTCACTGCACCGTACAAATGAGGTCGAAGTCAACTGACTAGTGGCAAACTGGTAGGCACCCACTAAGATCCACAATACACTTAATACAATGGATCTATAATAATCAATGAAGGGATATGGAGTAAATGTACATGAGACAAGTCTCTACAATTACATGGAAAAACCACGAAAACCAAGCAATGGAACAATGCTTTTATTGTTGTTCTTCATCTTGAAGTCACCATAAGGTATTCAAAAATGAGCTTTGCAAAAACCTCACAGTAAGTTCAAGACGGCCCCTAGCACCGGTTTTGGCGGAATTCATCGCTAGATGTCAAGCAACACTACATCCATCTTTTTTCATGTCATGGATGCAGGATCGTCAACAAACATAAAATTAACTGGCAAAGTGTTCTTACAATGAATCGCTGTCATCTGTTGCCCGACAAAAAGACCACAACATATAAATAACCACATGGTGCTCATCGAGTCAGTCATAAGATAACTTGGCATGATAAAATCCTCAGATGGGCTCAATAACCAGGTATTCAGAATAACATTTTGAAAGTACAAAAAATAAAAAATGCCAAAATTGGAAAGTATGATAGTGCTGTATCCTATGTACTACAAATTCGGAGAAATCATCTTGAATGTGATACTTAGTCACAATTTTTATAAAGTCATTGAACCATGAAGACAAGGTCAAGGTCATCTGAAACCTGTGATGCTTGAAAGATAAGCTACCTGTGGACAATAGATGTTGCATAAAAGTAATACACTGTAAAAGAAATTAAGGTTTCGAGAAAGTTTACCACGACGCCATTGCCACTGTCGCTAGAGAGTATTGACCTATGTCTCGCTTTCAGCGACTTTCGTAGCGGCAAGACAAAAATCGAAAATTTAAAGGAAAAGATTAGTAGCAGCAGCCATGTTGTTTGGTATGTGGACTTAAAAATCAGAAACTTGAAAGAACATATTATGCTGTTGACAATTCTGGCAAAGTTCGGTTTGTAATCAGTCTTTGAAAAAAAGATATCAGCAGTATATCAGTGAGAGGCCAGTATAACTGTAAAATCCTCAGGTTATAGGATCCCAAAGCCAATTTAATGGAAACATGAAGAATATATAAACTACCTATATAAAGGTAGCTAGTTAAGGTTATCCTTTACAAAATGTTTATTGAGTAGCAATTTTGAAAATGAGTAGGTTCGTTGGAGATTTTTCTTCTTTAAGATGTAAAAAGAGGTAATTTTTTAAAGAATAAGTGCTAAAAATTAAATAGAATATTTTTTTATTTGGAAATGATGATAAAAATTTTTGAGTAGCTAGGTTTTGTTTATGTCAAGGTTGGCAAAAAGGCGGACAATACTAGTATTGTCCGTGGCAGTGGACAATACCGGTAAATACCGGACAATACTGGACAATACTGGACGATATTGGACAATTGAAATAAAGTACAGTCTAACAATTTTGAGCCTATAATACACATATTGGTACCCTTGTCAGACAGGTGTGGGGGATGGTTATATTTTGTTAAGTAGGCTAAAAGTTTGTACATAATCAAAATATTATAATAATAGGTATTTCAAAGTTGTATGTTCAAATATTACTTAGATAAATGTAAGTAAGTAAGTAAGTAAGTAAATTCTTTATTTAAAGAGGGTAACCGAATTAGAACAAGTCTAATTTCATTAGGGCCCTCTAAAATCAACATATAAAATATCAAATTAATATATCAAACACATTAACAATAGACAGTAATGATATAAATACAATTTTATAAAGTTAAAGCATCATGTTTAGGGCTTGCTAAAAAGTAATCAAAACAATGTTGTTTGAATACCTCTAAAGAATTTGAACATTTGATAGAAGTTGGCAATCTATTCCATGTAGGTAGTAAAAGACAATAAACAGTTTGCAGTCCGCCAAGTTTATATATTGTAAAAGATAAAGAAAAACAAAAAAAAACAGTAATTATAAGAAAATAAAGTCAGGTACAATGTATATATTATTGACAACTTTGTATTGTCCAGCAATTGACCATTTAAAATTTCATAAAATATTCGTAAAATATTCAATCGTCCAGTATTGTCCACTTCAGGAGTATTGTAAAGGCCAGTGTTTACTGGTAAAAAACCAAAACCATAAATTCAAAGAAAATATAGTCAGATACAACATGTACAATGTACATGAATTTATTGACCACTTAGAATTTGTATTCATGACCAATTAAACTTTGTATTGTCCAGCAATTGACCATTTAAAATTTCAATCATCCAGTATTGTCCACTTGAGGAATTTATTGTCCAGGGCAGTATTTACTGGTAAAAATAAAAACAAAAATTAAAAGAGAATATAGAAAGGTATAGTGTATGAATACCCAGTGTATATACTATTGTTCAATCAAAGTTTGTATTGACCAGGCCACATACACTTTGTATTGTCCAGCAATTGACCATTTAAAATTTCAATCATCCAGTATTGTCCACTTGAGGAGTATTGTCCAGGGCGGTATTTACCGGTAAATACCACCGGTAAATACCGGGGGTGGTTTTTTCCGCCCAACCTTGGTATGTGTACGTTGATTTACAACAAATGAACAATTTTGTTATGTGGCCTAAACACATGCAACGGTGGCCATTTTGAAAATTCTGAACCCACGAATCATTTCAATGGGTGCTAGGCAACCTTTCTGTAAAGTTCAATCTAATTTGAGGTACTTTTAATGTAATGCCTTGTTCCAATTTCCATAGTAATGCCAACCATTTTGAATATTTCAAAAGGAGTGTTTACGTCTATAATGGTGTACATTGTGAGTTTGATTTCTTTGAGGTTGTATGTTGAAAGTGGGTTGCATAGTTTCTCAAAAACATTCAGACTTTTGTTTTATTCTTGTGGATGGACAAACGGGCAGACAGATGGGCAAAAGGAGGGCAATAGTTTCCAAAGGTAATATTCAGGATGAAAATGCCCCTCCTCACTACTAAAAATACCAACAGCCTACTGTGTAAAACAATAAATGTACATAATCCTCTGAGTGCTGAAGTCTTGTAAGTTACATTGTATATTTGAGATGATCATTGATATTTATGTTATGATTTTTTGAAGTGTTTATCATGTCTCTGGACTTTGATTTATAATTTAAACATATCATTTCCCTTGACATTATATTACTGTTTTTATGTAACTTTGCATTTCTTCCCTTGACATTATATTACTGTTTTTATGTAACTTTGCATTTCTTCCCTTGACATTATATTACTGTTTTATGTAACTTTTCATTTCTTCCCTTGGCATTTTATATTACCGTCTTTATGTAACTTTGCCCTACAGAGTTTATTTTTTATACATAAATAATTAAAATTACCTGCTCTTTGCTCAAATAGGGTAATGCATGTTAATTGCACATTCCTACTAGTATATGTAACTTTGAATTTCTTCCCTTGACATTATATTACTGTTTTTATGTAACTTTGCATTTCTTCCCTTGACATTATATTACTGTTTTTATGTAACTTTGCATTTCTTCCCTTGACATTACATTATTACTGTTTTTAGGTAACTTTGCATTTCTTCCCTTGACATTATATTACTGTTTTTATGTAACTTTGCATTTCGTCTCTTGACATTATATTACCGTCTTTATGTAACTTTGCGTTTCTTCCCTTGGCATTATATTACCGTCTTTATGTAACTTTGCCGTACAGAGTTTATTTTTTATACATAAATAATTAAAATTACCTGCTCTTTGCTTTATTAGATGTATAATTATGTAAGTACAAAAAGGGTAATGCATGTCAATTGCACATTCCTACTAGTATTATTTCAGGATTTACAGGTATGAGAACGGTGCATGTACCTACCTACTACATCACCCCCCCCCCTCCAAAATATCATACCAATATCTTGATTACTAGATAAAAACTTGCAGGAAGGGATAGGCGTACAAAATACTGGTCCACAGCTCGGCATAAGAAACTCTTAAACTGGGTTGGCATGTTGTAATGCATCACTTTGTTGAGATATGTTTAAGTTTAAGATTACATGTCAACTCACAAAATGTAATGATGGGAAAAGGGGCAGTCGCGCCAAATCTTACACTTGCTTTCGTAGTTGGTGACACTGGAAAAAACTGATATTTTTTCAAATGAGTTGGATAATATTCATGACAAAAAATGATGTGGTGTAAGCAACGATGTGTATAGGTATGCACATGCATGGGCAATCAAGAAATTTTTAAGAATTTTTTACTTTTAAGTAAATCGACTTATATTACATATTGAACAGGTTGAAGTAAATTTCTGAACTTACTGTTTTATCTTCAGTGCCGGAACCACATTCTTGTTCTACTTTGATTTCATCTACAGACATTATACATTCATTTTCTTCCTGAGCATGCTTAAGCTCAACATCATCTGTTCTTGTATCACCTTCAGCTGAAAGGTTTAAGAATGATGGACTTTTTCCAGCTAAATTACCTGCCTCTGCTTCCCTTACTGATATTTTTTCACTGTTTGTTAACTCTTGCTCTACTTTGATTTCATCTATTGGCATCATACATACATTTTCTTCCTTGGCAAGGTCCACGTTATCCATTTCTTTAGCTACTGGAGCAGAAAAGTTCGAGAAAGATGTACTTTTTTTGCACCTTTCATCCACTAAATAACCTCCCTTTGCTCCCATGAAGTACAACTGTTTTGCCGTTTTTCCACTGGTCATTATTGAATCACTGTCTTGATCAACTTTGATTTCATCTACAGACATAAAACATTCACTTCTCTGTGTTTGCTCAGAATTATATGATCTTGTATCAACAGGAACAGAAACATCCGATAATGATGTACTATTTTTGCAACTTTCATCCCCTATATAACCTGCCCTTGCTTCCATAACTGGAAACTGTTTTGCCGTTTTTCCACTGGTTGTTATTGAATCACTTCCATACTCTGTTTTGATTTTATCTACAGACATAATATATTCATCTTCTTCCTGGGCAAGTCCCAATCCACCTGTCCCTGTAGAAGATGGAGCAGAAAGGTTTGATAATGATGTACCATTCGTGCAATTTTTATCCACTAAATAACTTCTTACTACTTCCGTAAATGACAACAGTTTTACTGTTTTTTCACTTGTTGTTACTGAATCACTTCCATGTTCTGCTTTGACTTCATCTACAGACATAATATATTTATCTCGTCGCACTCCGCTAGTCTCCGTTGCAGAAGGGGCAGAGGAGTTCGATAATGATGTATTTTTCTTGCCACTTTTATACCCTATATTAACCTCCATTGCTTCCGTAACTGACAGCTGGGTTGCTTCTTTTTCACTGTTTCTTATTGAATCGGTGTCTTGCTCTACTTTGATTTCATCAACAGACATACTACATTCATCTTTTTTGGCAAGCAGGTTATCACATAGTCCTGTAGCAGTCAGAGATGAAAAGTTCGAGAATGATGTACTTTTCTCATAACTTGTATCCACAATATTTCCTGCCTTTGATTCTGTAAATGGCAATTGATTTGCCGTTTTTCCACTGTTTGTTATTGAATCAGTGTCTTGCTCTGCTTTGATTCCATCTATAGACAAAATACATTCATGTTCTTTCTGGACAAACTCCTGATAATCTGTTCCCGTTTCAACTTGAGTAGCACGGCATGAGAATGGAGAAGATGAATTTTGTCTACTTATATTTTTCTCGCAGCTTTCATTCGCAAAATTACCTCCCTGTGTTTCAGTAACTGGCAACTGTTTTACAGTTCTTTGACCATTTGCTACTGAAGTGTCAGCAGTATTGTAATTGGACATAATTTCTGGTTTAATAACCTTTTCAGAACTGTTTATAATCTCACCTGAATCCACCTTCTGTGTTATGGTAGGTTCAAATGTTTTGATCATGTTGATGGTAGACATGGAATGTGATAATGAGATTGGAACTTGGTTTATGGTTGGTTCAACTTTATTGATGGTAGGCATGCAATGTGATAACAAAACTGGAATCTGGTTAACGGTAGGTTCACCTTTATTGATGGTAGACATGCAATGTGATAACGAGACTGGAACTTGGTTGATGGTAGGTTCAACATTATTGATTGTAGACATTGAATGTGATAACGAGACTGGAACTTGGTTAATGGTTGGTTCAACATTACTGATTGTAGACATTGAATGTGATGAGACTGGAACTCGGTTGATGGTAGGTTCAACATTATTGATGGTAGACATAGAATGTGATAAGACTGGAACTCGGTTGATGATAATAGGAGCCTGTGTTCTTACATTGCTTAATGATACTTTAAAAATTTTAGTAGCAGAAGCGGAAGGTCCTAATATTAATGGAACTTGTTTTTGAACATTGTTCGATAATACTGAGGACTTATTTCTCTCAACTGTTTGGTTTGCAGACACATTGGTTGCATACATAAACTGATTACTGGTAAGATAAATAGGATACGGAACATCTTCTGATCTGTGAGTAATTTCAGAGTCGTTTTGTTTCATGTGCTCATGAACTGAATCTTGATCTTTGGTCTCGGGAACTAAATATGTCTGAAATTCTTTCCGACTAAGCAAAAAGTTAAATTCTAAATATTTACAAAGCATTATAAATTCTCTGATCTCAGCTCCATTACGAAGATTTAAAACTCCTATGTACAAATATGTAATCAAAGTTTCCACAATGTCCTCTTTGAAGTCTTTAAGTAGAAAAGTTTGTTGGTTACGATTTAAAATCAGTTGGGAGATCTTAAATTTCTCTACTGCTGCAGCTAAAACTACTTGATGAGCGTATACTTTTCCAGTTTTGGTTTCTATACAACAGTCTGTCCATTTCTTTTTAAACCGTAACAAGTTAAGGGTCTTTGAAAGCTGATTTCCATAATCCTTGTCATTAAGTGTTATAGTAGAGTCCCTGGAAGAGTGAAGACATCAGAAAATTACAATAAGTCACAAGTTATGGAACACAATGTTATATACTAGTATAATATAAACATGATAAAGGATCATTTCCGATGAATCTTTCCGTTCAGTGGTTATTTGGATACTTAAAAGAGGTACAAAATGAACATATTTTTGTAGGGAGAGGGCTTGAGGGTTATTGTTATCTCCCCGATTGGCTTCAAAAATTTTAAACTTACAATATAAACAATATAAACAAAAAATATAAACAAGGCAGGGCTGTGAGCCCCTGTGCCCTAGTAATACCTCAACTCTCAACCTGACTAAGTTTATTTAAAGAATGCAGTACCAAAAGTGTCTGAAATGCATCCAATAAAATCATATTGTTAATTCATTTTCAGCACTTTTGAAAGTGCTCACAACGGAAAGGATTCCACGTTAAACTATGTTCATTCTCGCTGGCAACCAATTTGGATAAGTTACAAACCTGAAAACAACTTTTTGCAGAGGACCATCCAAGGACTACAATGGGCAAGTTTTGTTCCAATTGATTCGGTAATGTGAGAGAAGTAGATCTCTTAAATGCCTTTTCCCAAAGGGTCCAATGTTAAACTATATTTCCCCTCGTGGCCATATTGGATAAGGTGCGAACCAGAAATTTTTTGGGTGGATCAGCCAAAGAGTATTGTGACCAAGATTGGTTTACGGTAGTAGACCTGGGGTAACCCCAAAATTTTCAACAAATTCCATTTTCTTTAAATTTGCAGTATGAAACATTTATGTGCTAATAAACTTCAAGAAAAAAATTTTAAAAGTTTCACATAAGATTTTTGATCTATAGTTAATAGTTAATAGAACACCCCTGTCTTATGGGTCTTCGATTGTGTTCAGAAATCACCATGCGGCATATACTACTGTTCTGTATATTAATAAGAAACAGCATAAATTAACCCTATATTGCTAAACTGCTTCTTAGAAAATTGCAGACTTATATACCAGATAATAAATAACATAATCATGTATTAAGTGTTGATTTGCAGTACAAAAGAAATTACATTGTCAAAACAATGCTGAAAACAGAGCTTCATTCAAAACTTCTAAACTAAAATCCTATCATTCAATTTTCATCAAAAACTGAGAAATTAAAGATCCTCCATACATATAGATATCAATTTTTTATAAAAATTCACCATACTGTTTTCTCACAATGTAAGGATAACTGCATAAAAAGTCATAAAATTCCTCGATACTGAACGTCAAGTTGAAAGAATTACCTCCCTTGCCAAATATCTGACTTTGATTTATGTTAATATTTTTAAGATACCATTCAAAACCTTGGAATTTTAATGCAGGCATTATGAAGTGGTTTATCCAAAGAGTGTATTTTCATGATAAGATGGATATTTTATTTCTATTTAGGAAAATATTATAAATCTTCTGTTTTATTCATACCAATCCTAGTCAATGGGAGATAACTCTAGTGTCTCTCATTGACAATAATTGAGGATGAACTCTCAAGTAAGGAGATTAGTTATGTGTAGTATAACAGTCCGCCAGAACGGACCCAGAAATTTTTTGTTTTTTTTGTTTTCATATACTGTTTATATAATTTTGAGAAGTCTAAATGAACAAAAAGACAATTACAACAATCAATTGGTAGACTTGCTTTTGCTGCTGATTGTGTAAGAAGCGGGAGGTTGTTTATTGCTAGAATGCTATGTGTTTTACGCAAATACAAGTACAATCATTACAGAATTTATTTGAATTCAAAATTTAAGAAAGACCTCAAATGGTGGATAGCATTATTTAAGTACTTTAATGGAATAAGTTATATTCCAGAGGTATTGTGGCAACAACCTGACACATTATTCTCTACTGAGGCTAGTTTAAAAGAACTTTGTGGTGTCAATTTTGTCAAGCGCGAATATTTTCACATGAAAATTCCAAGTAAATTCAGTGGTGCACATATAGCGGTTCTAGAAATTTTTGCTGTATATGTAGGATTAAGATTATGGGAGAAAAATATTGTAAATAAATGAATTAAGATATATTGTGACAATCAAAGTGTCATACAAGTAGTTAATTACGGAAGAGGAAGAGACGAAATGATGTTACATATTGCTCGACAAATTGCTATGATTTGTGCGTTTAATAATGCAGAAATTAAACTTGTATATATTGAAAGTAAATGTAATCAGTTGTCAGATTGTTTGTCTCGTTGGAATATAGACTCCAAATATAGAGAATTTTTTTATCATCTCATATCATCCTGTGACAACTCATTTACAGAATGTATAGTTAGTAAATGTATCTTGGAAGATTACTATGATATCTAATTTTTTGTAGAAATTGTGTCCTGCAGAACTACCATTGCCAAGGAAGTCAAGGCAGTAAAGAAAGCCGCATTTAGGCCAGGAACAAGGAGTAATTTAAAGACACAGTTGTGTTCTTATGCTTTATTTTGTGTATATTACCAGTTTAAACCATTTTCTTGTGAGAGTGACGTCATATATGATTACATTTGTTTTTTATCACATAGCATGTTGAGTCTTGCATCAATTAAGAATTATATATCAGGTCTTAAAACTATTTGTCGACTTTTGGGTCATGATATTTCTTCATTTGAAAATTTTAATGTTGCATTAACCATGCAGGATACTTCAAAAATTAATACTCATTTACCTACTTCAAGATTACCATTAACCATTTCACATATAAGAAGTATGATATCTTTATTAGACACCGATATTCCAATGGAAGCATGTATGTGGGTGTTCTTGAATTTTGCATTTTTTGGAATGTTAAGAGCATCCAATTTGTTATGTAAATCAGTCAAGTCTAATCAGAAATATGAACAATTATCTAGAAGTCAGGTTCATTTTTGTAAAGAAGGTTTAGAACTGCATATCAGTTGGTCGAAGACCAGACAGAACCATGATTTTTTACATATTGTTCCATTGGCTAGGAATAGAGATAAAAATTTGTGTCCATTCAAGGCATAAATTAATTTACTAGAAGTAATACAAGGTACTACTGATTCCCCTGTCATGGCTTTACCTAACATGGAGGGAGATTTAATTCCTTTATCCAAGTCCAAGTTTTTGCCTCTCTTCAATAGTTTGTTACATGTAATTAAGATTGGATTGTCTACACACCACTGTGACCAGTATAGTTTTCATTCTCTTCGTCATGGAGGTGCTACTCTGGCTGCTCAATCGGGCGTCTCGGAATTGATGTTGATGGCTCAGGGTGATTGGAGGTCCTCCAGTTACCAGACATATATCAAAAATGCTCATATTAAATCCTTCGAGGTTTCCAAACAGATGTATTCTCAAATTTCTTCTGTTTAAGTTCATTAATGGTAAATCAATTGTATAGTAGTATGAATAGTATTGTATGGTTGTGACCTTACACTGTTCATTATTGATGGTTAAATTTTCATCCTCTCCATTTGTTAAATACGATTAGGAATTCTCAATTATGTACAAATTGAATATGTTTTATTTTCTTGTGTTTGGAGTATCTTTGGAGGTCAGTGTCACATTATTTGATGACTTATATAATATTGTTGTCAATGACTGAAATGATTGATACATGTTTGATTAATAAAATGTGCACCTCCTGCTCCAAACACTAGTCAATTCTAGTCAATGGGAGATAACTCTAGTGTCTCTCATTGACAATAATTGAGGATGAACTCTCCTGTAAACATGGTAAAGAGATTAGTTATGTGTAGTATAACAGTCCACCAGAATGGACCCAGAAAACTTTTCCTTTTTTTTGTTATTTAGTTACTAAATTGATATTAACAATGTTTCTTTTTGCATTAAGATATTTTGAGGTCAGTGTCACATTATTTGATGACTTATATAATATTGTTGTCAATGATTGAAATGATTGATGCATGTTTGATTAATAAAATGTGCACCTCCTGCTCCAAACACTAGTTACTTCTTCAATTACAAGTAATTTTCATATGAAAAAGAGTTATCTCCTCTTACCCCAGGTCTACTACCTTAAATTGGCTCAGTTATTAGTTATTTCTTAGGAGGTCTCCAACCAATACTTTTCATTATAAAATTCATTTAAAAGATACAAGACTTTGTTCCTTTAGTTGAACTGAAACATCTGAAGATCAAACAATTGAACATTAACTTTATGACTGTGCAATTTCATATAACATTTGGTGTTAGTTTTTCGAGTACTTGAATGCTTTCTATGTTAATGATGACTTGGAAGAAAAAAACAAGTATTGCTTGGGTTTGAAGATGACTCACATGATCCTCATAACCTACTTATTATTATTGCAAAAAATATATTTATTTACATGTAAACTTGATGGCAAAATTCCAAATAATTTTGGACTGAAAACTAAAATTATTAGATACAAGGCTGTTGAAACATATTTGTAAAGAAAAAAAAACTGTTGCAATAGAAATTTTGGGCTTCTTTTTATTAGCAACTTATAAGTACAATGTATGTGTCTTTTTTGCTTTTGTTTTTTATTTCACAATTTCAATTTCCGGAGCACCTGATGATACCTCAGTTTTTAAAGGGATTCACACTGCTAGTGTTTTAGTTTTGTGGTGTTCTTGTTCATATTTGTTTAGTCTTTGTCATACTGTTGCTGTGACTTGCCGTGATTTTGGATTTATGATTTTAGAATTTCCCCTTTTCCTCATTCTTGCTCTGGTATTCGTTTGCCGTTGTAATCTTAAACTAAAATATAGTGATCAAGTCTCTAGATAAATTACAAATGTTAATAGAACTGTAATATTAATGATTGGAATGAAAGTGATTATGTATGAGTGAATATGATTATTGTTTTCTGAACATAAGTACATATATTAATTTGAAATATTATTGTTAATTAAAAAAAAACCCAAAAAGGTCCAATGTCAAAGCTGTTCTTTTTACAGGTGGCCATCTTTGATGACATGCATATACTAAAAAATGACTTTTAGACAGGAAAGCCTAAAGTCTTTTGAGAGTCTTATAGAGTCCAATGTTAAACTATAGATGTTTCCCGGTGGCAGCCATCTTTGATGAGGTGCTGACATGAGAAAAAAAACTTTTTAGAGGTCCATCTAAGGATGATTGTGCCACATTTTGCCTATTCTAATAGGCTCAGTAGTTTCAAGGAAGGAGATCTCAAAATGTGTACTCCAACAGGGTCCAATGTTTAACCTATGTCATGTATGTTTCCCACTGGCAGCAATCTTGGAAAAGGTGCTAACCTGAAAAACCAGGGATAATGTAAGGAATGTTGTGGCCAAGTTTTCTCGCTCAGTAGTAGAGAAGATCCATTAATGTGTTTTCCCATAGAGTTCAATGTTAAAATTATGTTTCCCGCTTCCAGCTAGTGGCCATCTTGGATAAGGTGCGTACATTGAAAAAAAGCTTTGTTTTTGCTTTTGTTTTTGTTTTTGTTTTTGGTTTTTTTGTTTTTGTTTTGTTTTTGTTTTGTTTGGTTTTTGTTTTGTTTTTTTTTTTGGGGGGAAGGGGGCATTTAATAACTATTTTGCAATTTGTTTGCAAAGGCTGGTTCCCATTGGCTCAGTAGATTTAGAAGAGACAATCTTTTAATGTGTTCTACTATAGTATCCAATATTAAAACTATATTTCTATATACACTATAATAACATAACATGTCCACTAGAAGACGGGCGTAATATAAAAAAACATCAAAGCTCAAATAAACTAGCAAACTTACACATATTTATTCTGGGCCAAAAGCATTGCCTGCCTTTCATCTTCTCTAGCTTTTTTGTTAGGGGCCAGTGATCGTGATGAACAATTAACATAACAGTCACTGATACCAAAATCTTTTTTCAAGCGTTTGTTCTTCTCACGACTTGTCTCTTCTAGCTGATTTGTCTTTTTTCTGCAAATATAAATTGGTACAAAAAGTGATCTATAGGTATTACCAAAGTTTGCCCTCAGATTTTCTTTCACATAATAAGAGCTGGCAATCTTCCTCATCATCTTTCTAAAAACATCACTGTTTAATCCAAGTGTAATCCCACCAAAAAATAAGGGCTTTTCAAAGACAAAAATGGCATAATGCATGGCAAAACATGCTGCTCTCTTTGATAATATAATGGTGATGATTGGAACAAACAGACTGAATTTATGTGTAATTCTTACAATTAGGTCAAAATTCAATATCTGTCAAGATTCTATTACCATAGANGGTGTAATATGGTATTTTGACCTGTGCAGAAAATTGACCTGCAGGTCGATTGTTAGCTGTGGTAAATTGACCTGCCCAATGATAAGTTGATTACCCCCTGTGTGGTATTTTGACACACATGGTAAATCAACCCGCAGGTCATGTTTTAGGCACAGTAAATCGAGAGTGATAATTTATACAAAATGAAGGCATAGTTTCATATTTTATAAGTATTCAGCACAATTTTGGGTGAATTTAAAACCTCACATGTTCAACAGTTACAAATCTAGGATAATAATTCCAATATTGTTAATGTAAAATTAATTTGGCAGCCTCATGAACATTAAAGAATTTATTTTTCAACATATGCTACAAGGTAAAATAGTGCAGTATATACAAACTGATACAACTATGTCAAGATCAGTGACAACATTGTTTGAAGTTTAAAGGACTGGAATTATAAGAAATAAAAGTAAGGCCCTAACAAGTTAATTTGTAGATTATCATCCACCTGTAACAAAAAATCTGTGGTGGGTGGAAGGGTTTTATTTTACATGTATTTTTGTTTACTGATTTTCACTAAAAATTTGATAGGAATTTAAAGAAAATTTACGAATAATTGAAAATAAAAAAAAATGAGCTTAGGTGGGGATGAGAATCTATCAATTTATTTGATGTGGCCTAATTTTGGCAAGTTTATTGATATGTAAACACAGTCTTCCACTCACAAACTTTACATGAAGTCCTTTGTGAGCGAGTCAGCAACGTTTACACATCAATAAACTCTTCCAAAATTACTTTTATTCCTATAATAGTCAAGCTATCGGGCTTTTGAAAGCTCAAGTATTGTAAAATACCATTCTGCTCACAAGAATATGTTGGCTATGGCTCATTCACCCCTGTGCTTCATATCCCCGTTCACAGGTTATTTTACAAAACATTATAGGCCATGGGCTGAAATAACTTTCCGTGACCCCCCCCCTCACTTATGATCCAGACCGATTTTTTTCAGTCCTTTATTATCCCCTCTTCAAAATAATACATTTTAACACGAATGTAACCTGCACGCATAGACAGTATAGGGCCACTTTTATAGTACACCAAACAAAATTCTTGTATTTTAGTTTAAATCTTCATTTTATCTTCTAAGCTCCATAATTTTTATGTAGATAAGTTAGATGTACTGAAATTTTGTATCAAATTAAAGCTTATTCAATATACTTTACAATGAGCACAAGTTTGGGCACTTTACGCCATTTTTATCATCTGCGGATGCAAAAAATATACCCCTCCCCCTGCAAAAAAATTGCGAAAATGACAATTTTTAAGCTTTCAATTCCTTTCTGATGAATAAATTTCATCATTTGATCTAGTTCTTATGCCTCATTTATCAGTTGTTATATAATGTTGAAAAATAAGACCATTAAAGTCCCTAAAATTTTGATTTTCTGTATAAATTTTTTTTTAAAATGGAAATTTTGGGAATTTTAAATATTTTCACAATTTCGACTTTCTTACTTCTGGATCGTATAAATTTGAATATCTAATAATTGCCAATGCAGTAATGATTTATAATATGTAAGCAACAAATTATGTGAAAAAAATTTAGAGTCAGACTTATTGGGGGATCTAAAATGCCAAAATTAGCACCCTCCCCCTTAAAATTAAGGGAAAATTTAAAATATTCAGGTTCTAGATGATAAAAGATCATGTCTTATGCAAATTATTGTGTGTATTTCACTAAAGCTGACATGCAGAAGCCCATTTAAGTAGATTCAAACTTTTTACGGGATCGTTTTTTTGGCCCTTCTGCTCGAAATTTTATGAAAAATGGGAATTTTCCGTTTTTCAGAATTATTGCTAATTTGACTAAGAGATGTACAAACTTCAAGAATTTGGTATATAACATAAAAATGCTGATAAAAAAATCCTTTCACTATATCTAAGCTGTTAGAATATACGCTTTTGAACATTTTAGACTAACTAAACTCTCATAAATTGCAAACATATTACCCCCCCCCCCCCCCATAAAGAAAAAAAACAAATTCAGCAGAATTTATTTCATTTTATTCAGCTTCAAAAGCTTCAACAATGTATACTGGTCGAGTACCAGTTATCGCCGTGTACCAGTTATCGCCAATATTCACGTGCTTCGAGATCGCGCGTGACTTTTGTTACACGGTTATGTACAGAAGTAACCACATTATCCTAAAAATACATTCCTTGAAGAAATTTGTATTAATCTTTAAAAACAGTGAAATCTGAGATAAAATCCCTTGGGAGCCCCTTAAAAATATATATTGCTATGTGGGGGGTCACGTATGATAATTAGCTAAAAATAGATTTTTTACATGTGATGTCACAAAAGAGAACTTGGGGTGTCAGCTATATTTTCTGATAGAAATAAATGCTAACTATGTTGCTTTTTCTTCAAATAGTCAAATAAAGATGAATTGGGGCTGTAAAGGTCTTCTATTTTCTTGTAATCGTGAAAAAATGGAGCGAATTTCACATTTACAAAAATCACACAACTTTCAGTTTGAAAATTGCATCGGCTAACCTTTTATTCTTTATTCCCTTTTATTTACCCTTTTTGGAGTACTTCAGAGGATTAAAGTGTACATTTAACAGTTTGGAAAAAAGTTGATGCATATTTTGAAAGATGGCGATAACTGGTACATAAAAAAGCAAAATTTGTCGAGAAAATCGACACTTTATAAAATGACTATATTACTGCACATTAGCAATGAAACTGAAAATTAACACCATTGGTTAACGTATTACTAGGTAATTTTTTTACAATATAACGCATTTAAAGTTAAGTTCGAGTTTAAGAAGATCAAATGCAAAATTACATTGTGAAAATGGCAATAACTGGTACTCGACCAGTAAAGGTCAAATAATATAACATTTCAAACACAAAAATGCACAGAGACTCCCATATATAAAAAAAATCAGATCATGCGCATGGTTTATGGGCAGTTATACATCAATTACACTTTAAATTTTGTAGAATTCCCAAATGATGAAAATTAACATTTTTCACGAAAATCGCCCAAAATATTCAATTTTACCCATATTTTCTGCGTTGAAAGAGCATATTGTGATAAATCAAATGCATTTCTTAAAAGAAAGTAAAAATATTAGCATGTTTTGTTCATATATATGTACAGACAGGCATATTTTTGGCATTTATAGCATCATTTTCTTGGGGTAGGGGTAAAATTTTCGGTATTTAGAGTTACATTGCATCCCTGGTTTTTCTACACCTTGTTTTAAGATAATTTATATATCCCCGAGAACAATGAATTGACATACCTGCAGATAAATCCTCCAGATTCGCCACATATAACTATTTAAAAGTGAATTTCGGATAAATCTGTAATGCTGAAAATTCCAATTGTTCATCAATTTTGTACCAAATATTGAGTTTTATAAATCTGACAAGTGGGACTTAAGATGACAAATCATGATAAAATTAATGCAACATTGTTATATCCAATGCAGACTTTGCGTGTTTTGGTTAGTTTTTTGCGAATATAGACAAAAATTGACTATTTTAGGGTGAATTTGTTGGGGTAGGGGTAAGATTTTAGGTATTTAGAGTCACATTAAACACTATTTGTTTTTCTAAACAATGTTTTAAGACAACTAATGTATCACAAATAACAATTAAAAGGTATATCTGCCGAAATATCCTCCAAATTTGACATATATTACGACTTAACAGTGAACATTGGACAACTCTGAAATACAGAAAATCCTCATTTTCATCAATTAGGGGAAAATATTGAGTTTAAGTCAACAAATAGCTGTTGAAATACCAAATCATGATGTTATTGATGCAGCATTGTCATATTTAACACACATTATTCGTGTTCTGGATATATTATGCGAACAAATACATAAAATTGACAATTTTAGGGAAAATTTGTTGGGGTAGGGGTAAGATTTTTGGTATTCAGAGTCACATTAAATACTCCTTGATTTTCTAAACACTGTTTTCAGACAACTAATGTATCCCTTAAAACAATTAATCGGCATATCTGCAGATATATCCTCCAGACTTGCAATACATAACCAGTTAACAGTGAACTTTGACCAAATCTGAAATGTTAAAAATTCCCTTTTTTCCTCAATTTCGGGCACGATGTTGAGTTTAAGTAAACAAATGGCTGTTAAAATATCACATCGTGATGCAGTTCATGCAATATTGTCATACTGAACACACATTTTGCGTGTTTGAGTTAATTTTATGCGATTATAGACAAAAAATGTCAATTTTAGGGCAAATTTGTTGGGGTAGGGGTAATATTTTTGGTATTCAGAGTCACATTAAACACTCCTTGTTTTTCTAAGCAATGTTTTAAGACGAAGAATGTATCGCTTAGATCAATTAGATGGCAAATCAGCAGATATAACCTCCGGATTTGACATATTTAAAGATTTAACAGTGGACTTTGGACAAATCTGAAATGTTGAAAATTGCCATTTTTCATAAATTTTTGGGAAAATATTGAGTTTAAGTCGACAAATGGCTGTAAATATAGCAAATCATAAAGTAATTCATGCAACTTTGTCATATACAACACACATTTTGCGTGTTCTGGTTATTTTTATGCGACATAGAGAAAAAATTGACAATTTTAGGGAAAATTTGTCGGGGTAGGGGTAAGATTTTCGGTACTCAGAGTCACATTAAACACTCCTTGCTTTTCTCACCAATTTTTTAAGACAACTTATATATCCAAAAGAACAATTAATTGGCATATCTGCAGATATAACCTCCACATTTTGAATATATAACGATTTAACAGTGAACTTTGGCTAAATCTGAAATGTTGAAAATGCCCATTTTTCATAAATTTCGGGCAAGATATCAACTTTAAGTCAACAAATGGCTGTTGAAATACGAAATCACAATATAATTCATGCAACTTTATCATAAACAACACACAATTTGCGTGTTCTGGTAATTTTTATGCGATCAAAGACAAAAAATTGACAATTTAAGAGTAAATTTGTTTGGGTAGGGGTAAGTTTTATGGATCTAGGAAGTTTATAATACTTCAAAAATGCCATGATGTGTACCGGTTGTATAGAAGACATTATGAACTTCCATTTTATTCCATCTTTTCTTGAATTTGAAGCACTCATAGATTAGATGAGACAAAAAAGGGGACAAGACTTTGTCGAAAACGAAAATATTCAAAGATGTGTTTTATTTGTCTATTAAAAAGTGATAGTTTGGTCATTCAAAACATATTAACATTATGTTAACATGCTTAATCTTTAAAAAAGGACATTAAAAGACTAAAACAAATTCCAAGAATTATGAAATGAACAACACACTGGTTTCTAAGGACCATTGGACTTACACAATTTCGAGAAAAATCTTATAATTAACGTCAACATTTCGAAGGGGTAGGGGCAAGGATTTTTAATTTTTATAAAGTATTGGGTATAGAAATGGTACTTATGTGGAATATTTGTAAAGCTAATACCATAGGCTATCATTCTATACCATTTTTTCATAACTGAGAGGTACAAATCCGCAATTTGAAGCAATTGAAAGAAAAATTTTGATCAAAAACGAAATTTTCCAAAATTTCATTGGGTGGGTCTAAAAAAGGCCTTTTCCAATATTGCGTGCAGGTTATGCTCATGTTAACACGTTTAATTTTGAAAAGGGGATATAGAAGGACTGAAAAATATGGGTGGGGATCATAAGTGGGGGGTTGCACGGGGGGTTATTCCAGCCCATGGACTATTAGTTCTCAAAGGCCACAATAACATTTTCTTATTAAATAATTCAAAGTCATATGTTTATACTTGGACTAGAATATAGCTCCGGATAACCAGTGACTTTACCCCTAGATCAACAATGATCAACTGGAGTAGCCCAAGGTAATTACCTATGTTTCCAGGTAAATCGTTTCAGGTATTTCCTTTGCTGGGAAATTTCTATCAGTCTTATTTAACTACTTCAACACGTTCAATGGGACTAAAGTAGATAAAAACTTGATATATCAACTGTTCAAATCTATGAGATTTTGCTAGAAGTTTTCTTAAACCTATCAACCCAAAATCTGTTATAAAAGGTGTGGCTCACCATGCTTATTTTTTCTAGAAATGAGATCAAAGTATACTCATATTTAGCCATTTTTCACCTAAATTTATAAACAATGCACGGGGAAATATGGAAAGACAACCGTCAGCTTAATAAAAATGAACCTTTAGTTCATGAGAAATTTACACATTTTTTAAATACATAAGATAGTTAAAGATATGACTTAATGATTACCGGTACAATGAAAAAATTGTTTATGTCATCATGCTTTTTACCGAGATATTTTACGAAGTGTCCGCAATTATCATTTTATGGAAAAAGGGAAGTAATTCACAGCAAAGCGGAAAAAATATAACATATGTCAGTCAATTATGCCTTCACAAAGGAAAATCTGTCAAATTACTGTTCCGGCCCGAAAATCAAACCTATCCTGTCTCTGATTCTTTGGTTTTTAAATGTACAATTTAACTGCGCAGTGCAACACTGTGTCTGTCTATACTAAAATAATGAGAAAAGATGGGGATGGTACAAATACATCTAGATTTTTTTCTTTTTTCATTAATATTTTTGTTTATTTATTTATCTATTTATTTTATTTATTCAAGTTCATTGCTGGGAGCTATCTTCTTTGTCAGATCCCAACAAAATGAGAATTCTTTGTAAAGGACCTTCCATACATCATTTCTGTAAAGTTTGCCTGAATTTGCTTCAATAGTTGTTGAAATAACTAAATACCAAAGTTACTGTGAATTTAATTTCTGCATGCACATTTCGACAACTTATGTCTCTTCAGTGCAGATAAAATCTAAACGTTTGGAAGAACATAAACTCAAAGATACGTAAAATGATGTTTTTTCCATAGGGTCCAACGTTAAAACTAAGATCAGCGCTGGTAGCCATGTTTTTAATTGGATAATTACAAAATGAGTAAATTTTGTGGAGGACCCTCCAAACATCATTCCTGTAAAGTTTGGTTAAATTTGCTTCAGCCGTTTCAGAGGAGAAGATGAAAATGTGAATTTCCCATAAGGCTAACGTTAAACTATGTTTAGTACTGGCAGCCATGTTTTTTGTCGAACTGGAATAAAATGAGCAATCTTTGCAAAGGACCTTAAGTACATCATTCCCGTAAAGTTTGGTTGAATTTGCTTCAGCAGTTGCAGAGGAGTAGATGAAAATGTGATTTTTCCCATAGGGTCCCATGTTAAAACCAAGTTATGCACCGACAGCCATGTATTTTATCGGATCAGAACGAAATGAGCAATCTTTGTAAAGGACTTTCCATACATCATTCCTGTAAAGTTTGGTTGAATTTGCTTTAGTGATTTCAGAGAAGAAGATGAAAATGTGAATTTTCCATAGGGCCAATGTTAAACTAAGTTCCGTGCTGGCGGCCATGTTTTCTGTAGAATCGGGAAAAAAAAATAAGCAATCTTTGCAAAAGACCTCTTGTGCATCAATCCTGTAAAGTTTGGTTGAATTTGCTTCAGCAGTATCAGAGGAGTTGATGAAAATGTGATTTTTCCCATAGGGTCCTATGTTAAACCCAAGTTCCAAGGTGTCCTGCCATGTTTTTTATCCGATCATAAAAAAGGAGCAATCTTTGCAAAGGACCTTCCATACATCATTCCTGTAGAGTTCGGTTGAATTTGCTTCAGTGGTTTCAGAGGAGTTGATGAAAATGTGAAAAGTTAAGAGTTAATGGATGGACGACGGATGGATGACGGACGCCAAGTGATGGCAACAGCTCACACTGACCCTTTGGGTCACGTGAGCTAAAAAAGGAATCTAAAGAAAAAATCCCATCGACATCCATTTAAAAATAAAGATTTATCATATTTTGAAAAAAAAATGCATCTTGGCCCCTTTGACCCCTTATAGCTTTGAAACCTTAAGAGGTACGAAAAATCTGTTGACATACTACTGAAAGCTCACTACACGAGAAATGCTAAAGAAAAAAAATCCTGTCCAAATCTGATGAAAAATAAAAGTGTATGCAATCTGCACATTTGCAATTTTGACCCAATTTGGCCCCTTATAGCTCCAAAAGGAAACAAGTTATCAAAAATCCAATAGTAAAGCACTATGATAATTTTCATTAGGAATCAACTAAATAAAACTGCATCAAAATCAGACTAGAAATAAAACTAGAGGCTCAGAGACTGAGTCTGTATCACTCACCTGACAAAATGCTTCTATGCCATGCATGACCAAAAAAGATTTGTTTTACAAATGGGGTCTAACGTTAAGCCATGTTCTCCATTGGCACCAGTGGCGTTTGTCTGATCCTACTGAAATGAGTAATCTTAGAAAAGGACCTTCAATACACCATTCTAATACAGTTCTAGTTAAATTTGTTTGAATAGTTTCAGAGGTGATAATGTAAAGTATGATTTTCACACACAGAGCTACAATGTTAAACTATGTTCTGCACTGGAGGGCATGTTTTTTCGTCAGATCAAAATGAAATGAGCAATGTTTGTAAAGTACCTTCTGTACATCAATCCTGTAAAGTTTGGTTGAATTTGCTTCAGCAGTTTCAGAGGAGAAGATTAAAATGTGACTTTTCCCATAGGGTCCAATGTGAAACCTTAGTTCTGTGATGGTGGCCATGTTTTTTTGTCGGAGCCAAAAAAAATGAGCAATCTTTGTAAAAGACCATCCGTACATCATGTTTCAGCCTTTTCAGAGCAGAAAATGAACATAAGATTTTCCCCATAGGGTCCAATGTTAAACCTAAGTTCCATGCCGGCGGCAATGTTTTTAATTGGATCTGAATGAAATGAGCAATCTTTGTAAAGGAACTTCCATACATATCATTCCTGTAAAGTTTGGTTGAATTTACGTACTTCATTGGTTTCAGAGGAGAAATGTCATTTTCCCATTATATATAGGGTCCTATGTTAAACCATGTTGCCTGCTGGCAGCAATGTTTTTGTGGGATCGAAACAAAATGAGAAATCTTTGTTAAGGAGACCTTTAGTACATGATTCCTGTAAATTCTGGTTGAATTTGCTTCAGCTCTTTCAGAGCAGATGATGAAAATAAGATTTTTCCCTTCGGATCAAATATTAAAACTTAGTTGTGCGCTGGTGGCCATGTTTTTTGTTGGATCGGAACGAAATGAGAAATCTTTGTAAAGGACTGTCCAAATATCATTCCTACAAAGTACATGTATGTGCTTCAGTAGTTTCAGAGGATTCAGTAGTTTCAGAGGAGAAGAAGAAAATGTAAAAAGTTGAACAGAGGGACAATGGAAGGACGACGGACGCCAAATGATGGCAATAGCCAGTGTAAAAGAGTGTTCTGGGCTATAATATTAGTTCCTTACAGACTGCAAGGCACTAATACTGAAATATAAGTTCTGGTGGAATTATGATGTAATGATTTTATTGTTAGGCATAAATCATGTCACTCACTTTATGATGCAAGTTGAACAGAGGCTGATGGGGCATGTTTGATATTCATTTATAAATGGAATGAGCTACCGTGTTGGAAATGGGGGCAAGCCGAATGGGGGCAAGTTGACATGGATTCTGGAGAATTGCAATTAAAATTTGGATAAATCCAAAGGTTATTCATAGTAAACAGCATTAGAAACAAACATTTCTTACAATTTGAATGTCTTGTCAGATTTATAAATGCAAATGTACCCTTTACTCATATTTTTTAGCATTTCTCTATATCCTTTTGCGTAATCACTGAAAAGAGTTGGTTTAGTGTAGCCATTCTGAAAGTGTAAGGAACAGATTCTTGTATATTTGCTGGGTTCTCAGGAATCCTCTCTCAGGAAACTAATTAAATATACCCAGTCCTCCCAAAGCCTTCTCTTGCGAATTTTGTGTGGAAATCGTGATAAAGTCACACTTTTTAATTCTGGGTATTTGTCTACTTTCTTTAGTCTCCGTGTGGATGTTTTGCACCCAGGTACACAACAATTATATTCGGGCATTTTTCAGTTTAGAAGTTTTTTTAGAGTTGTTCACACAGGGGTTTAATAGTAATGGGGAATGAAATTAAAAGTGGCAGTGTTGTTGTTGTTGTACATATATTCCTCCACTAGCTGGAGAACTGTGTAGTTACATGTGACATAAGAACTGGAAAATATATGTGTGAAATACTGAGATTCTGGGAATTGTCAACCCGGCCAATACAGTCAGCAAGTTGCTTCTGATGGTGTAACCTCTAGTGATATTATCGAGGTGGTCTTTCCCTGAGTCTGTAAGTGTCTAGGATTACAGCAGTTAATTGTTCGACGTTGTTCCATGGAAGTTCTGTGTCTATTTCTTGATTTGATTTCATATTGCCTGAATAAAGGGGGTACGTGCATCTTGTAGTGTTGGGCATTCCAGTAGGAAGTGACTTCTTGTCTCTGCTCGGTCCATTGTGGCGTTGGTTGAAGCGGTGTTTTGTGGACTGCAGGATATAGCTTCATGTAAGAAGTCTGCACTTGATGCCGGCTTTTGTCACTGCCATCTTTTCACATCCAGCTTTTTTCCAGGTTCTATGAACTTTTCCAACCTTCAAATGGTCTATATCGATGTACTTTAAAGTTGTCTCAGTTGTTTTGGCATTGGTCTTTAATGTATTTTCCCAGTAGTCAATTACCGCTTTGTATGCTGTATTCTTCCATGAGTGTTTTCCAGGAGGTGTTTCTAGTACTGAGTTCATGAGGGTTTGGTAGTTCGTATATCTCGAGAAGGGTGGTAACGAGAATAAACCAGCTATTAGATGCGCCGAACACCACCGACCATCGCCGACCACTTAAAAACCATAAATTAACCTGTAAAAATTAAACATGTTTGCTAATATGCTATTGATATATACAGTTATACTATTTTTGAAACTTTTGTAATTATATAATACAAACCTTAATACGAACATGAAGATCGGCGACCGCTTGTAAAAGTTTATCGGTTAAAAATAAAGTTTCAAAATTATTTTTTTTTTAAATCTACAGTGTTATATATTTTCATTTTGCATTATGCTAAGAACCAACCTGAATCGTGATTTAAGATAGAAAAATAAACAAAAAGCAAGAAAACCTCTGAAATAATAATACTAGGTGGTCGGCGGTGTTGGTTATGATCGGTGGTTGGCCGTGGTATCATACATTGCATGGAATTGCATCTATGAACAAATTCAAATATTCATTGTTTTTTAATGTTTGTTTAATTGAACAAATGAAATCATGATTCAAGACAAAAAAACATACAAAATTGCAACAAAACAATACAAAATCATAACGTGGTCGGGGGTAGCTCTATGCGTTATGAACTGAGTGTGGTCGGCCCGGAGGTCACATCTAAACAAATGCAAATAAGCATTTTCTTTTTATTATTTTTTATAACAACTGAAATCACGATTTAAGACAGAATAATGACAAAATATCCAGTAAAACAATAAAAAAAATCGTTATATTAAGGAGGTTGGTTGGTGGTCGGCGGTGAAAATACCCATCCTATTAGATGTCTTCATTTTGGCGGCAAGCTGGCACAATGAGAGATGGTTAAGTACCGAATCATGATATCTGCAAACTGTGCCAAACATCGCCGGGGGCGTTTGTGGATTTCTGCCTCGATGGGAACTTCACCAAGTAGAAGATAAGAGACTGCATCTAATGTTCTGTCTGGAAGGTGTTGTATTTGCAACTTCAGCAACTTCTTATAATAGGTTGACAGGAGAGTGGAATCTTATACGGTCAGTATTACTACATCCAGCTTATAGACTAGACGGGGTATCACATATACTTTATTTACGTGTATAGAGACCCGGGGATTCAACCCATTTGCTCCGTGTAGGCCAGATCCCATCATGGAGTATAATGCCTTTCTAGATGTTCTGATTCGACCTTGGGCCACTGTCCCAGTATTGTACTTAGAGTGGTTGTCTCTGGTGATTCCCAGATGAATGGCACTCGTCGAGGATGGTATGTTTATTCCGTTCAGGGTGTGGTCAACTTTAGTCTCTGTTTTGATGTCGTTGATGGAAAGAATCTGGGGTTCGGTCTCACTGATCAGATATTGCTCGGAGGCTGCGTAATCTCCCTGGATGTCCAACATTGTCTGAAGTTCATATTGGTCAAATGAGGCAAGAGTTACATCGTCCGCCTGACTGTAGGTGTACCGCAGTACACGGAGCCTATGTGGTATCCAAGTTGATGTGCTTCGTACATCTTAAGCAGTGGGTTGATAAATGCCTTATAACATGTAGGTGACAAGACTCCTCCATGACGGACTCCCTGTTTCTCTTCAAAACTTGATGATAATACATTGTCCCATTTTACTCTGGGGTTTAGATCTCTATATAATTCTTTGATGATAGTCCACTTGTTTCCTTCTATTCCACTCAGGTAGACTTTACGTAACATAGAGTCGTGCCACACCTTATCGAAGGCCTTGTGTGCATCTAGAAAAGCAAGGTAAAATGGTCTGTTGTTGTCATTAGCCTCAGCAATAATTTCTGTTAAGATTAGAGCTGCACTTTACTGGGAGACACCTATTGTGAAACCTCTCTGTAACTGGCTTTGTTGTTGCAGAATCTGGTCTTCGTTTCGTTATAACAAGAGTTTTTCGTTGATTTTTGATATGGTACTTAATTGACACTGTGATCTTTCTGTAAGAGTTTGGATTGTGTACTGGTTTCCCTTTGCCTTTATAAATAGGTGTCAACACACCTGTCTTGAAAGTTTCAGGAAGCTGGCCTTCTTTGAACATGTTATTGATCAATGATGCAAGAAGTCGTATAGCTAGGTCACCGCCATACTTAAGGTGTTCTGTAGAAATACCTTCATAGTCTGCAGATTTACCATTCCTAAGAGAAAATATAGTTTTGTTTACTTCTGTTTCAGTGAATGGTATGAGATTCCCTCTGTTGGTGTTACATATCTCCTCTATAATAAGAGTGTCCAGCTTTACTTCACTATTGTAGGAGGCATTATCACTTGAGAGAGGTTCAGAAGTACCAAGGTCTTTAAAGTTTCTTGCCCAACCTTCTCTGATTTGTTCTGTAGTGGTCAGGCCTTCATCATCAATGAGTAAGTAGCTGGTGGTGGTATTAGCGTCTCGTCTTTGTTCTGCTATAAGCTTATAGAAGACAGTTTGGTCTCCCTCATGAGCTTCGACCAGTTTCTCGTATGTCTCTGTTCGGGATATCGCTTAATGTTGCCTCTGTCGCTGTCGCAGTTGTTTCTTTGCATTCCTCATTTCTATGTACCGTATGCTGTCTTGTGATTTGGGTTTCCAAGCCTCTTTCCAAATCCAAAATTTTTCCTTGCTCACTTTGCATGCTTCTTTATCTTCCTCAGGGAAATGTCGCTTCTTCCTTGTTCTCGTTTGTCTTTTAAGGCCCATGCAGCTTTCAGCCGTGTCTCTTAATAGTGCACAGAAGTTTAAAATTGGAAGGTTGATACTGTCGTTCTTTTTTGGTTGCAGTAGCTCCGAGTTGTTGATCAACTGCTCTTCTATACTGGCCTTGTATTGTGTATGGTCGATTTTGTCCCATCTAATACCCCTATGCTTCGACAAGTTGAAGTCGGTATGATTTGTCGTGATGGTTGTGACTATAGTATTACAGATGACTGGGTCATGCTGAGATGTGTTGAGTGGCTGTCTCTCAAGGACTTTGTAGTTTGTGGCTATATCTTTCCCATTCATTATGATATAGTCAATTTGAGCTAATATTTTTCCGCTTGGATGGTAATATGTAGGTAGTTGTTCAATGTCCACCATTCTAAGAAGATTAATCAGATTATGTATCCCCACGAAGTCGATCAGAATCTTATTTCCTCTTGTTGGCTGATCTCGTGCTAATGATGCGTTCAAGTCTCCCACTATTAACATAGTACTGGTAGGACTATACTTGTAGAGAATTTCCGCTAGGATATCGAGTGCCTCTTTGTATTGATTATCTGAGTCTGACCCGCCTCTGCATTACAAGTACACTCCAATGATGACAAGTGGTCTTGGCTGGACGTTGATTTTTATAACTGCAATTCGGACATACCATCTGGGTTTTCTTCAACTATATACGTCCGCAAGTTTCTGTTTGTAACATATGGCTACACCTCCCATCCCTCTTGGGCGTTGATATGGTGAGATAGGATCATTGTCATCAACTGATTTTACTAGACAGGAAAAGCCAGATAAGAGTTCATACGGTTCCTTTTTAGCTCACCTGACCCGAAGGGTCAGTGTGAGCTATTGCCATCACTTGGCGTCCGTCGTCCGTCCGTCCGTCCATTAAACTTTTCACATATTCATCTTCTCCTCTAAAACCACTGAAGCAAATTTAACCAAACTTTACAGGAATGATGTATGGAAGGTCCTTTACAAAGATTGCTCATTTTGTTCCGATCCGATAAAAACATGGCCGCCAGCGCAGAACTTAGGTTTAACATTGGACCCTATGGGAAAAATCACATTTCCATCTTCTGCTCTGAAAAGGCTGAAGCAAATTGAACCAAACTTTACAGGAATAAGGTCCTTAACAAAGATGGTTCATTTTGTTCCGATAAGACGAAAAACATGGCCGCCAGCACGGAACATTGTTTAACATAGGACCCTATGGGAAAATCACATTTTCATCTACTCCTCTGAAACCACTGAAGCAAATTCAACCACACTTTACAGGAATGATGTATGGAAGGTCCTTTACAAAGATTGCTCATTTTGTTCCGATCCGATAAAAAACATGGCCGCCAGCGCGGAACTTAGGTTTAACATTGGACCCTATGCGAAAAATCACATTTCCATCTTCTGCTCTGAAAAGGCTGAAGCATATTGAACGTAACTTTACAGGAGTGATGTAGTAAAGGTCCTTAACAAAGATTGCTCATTTCGTTCGGATCCGATGAAAAAACATGGCTGCCAGCACGGAACATGGTTTAACATAGGACCCTATGGGAAAATCACATTTTCATCTACTCCTCTGAAACCACTGAAGCAAATTCAACCAAACTTTACAGGAATGATGTATGGTAGGTCCTTTACAAAGATTGCTCATTTCGTTCCGATTCGATAAAAAACATGGCCGCCAGCGCGGAACTTAGGTTTAACATCGGACCCTATGGGAAAAATAACATTTTCATCTTCTGCTCTGAAAAGGCTGAAGCAAATTGAACCAGACTTTACAGGAATGATGTAATTAAGGTCCTTAACAAAGATTGCTCATTTCGTTCCGATCTGATGAAAAACATGGCCGCCAGCACGGAACATGGTTTAACATAGGACCATATGGGAGAATCACATTTTCATCAACTCCTCTGAAACCACTGAAGCAAATTCAACCAAACTTTACAGGAATGATGTATGGAAGGTCCTTTACTAAGATTGCTCATTTTGTTTCGATCCGATAAAAAACATGGCCGCAAGCGCGGACTTAGGTTTAACATTGGACCCTATGGGAAAAATAATATTTTCATTTTCTGCTTTGAAAAGGCTGAAGCAAATTGAACCAGACTTTACAGGAATGATGTACTTAAGGTCCTTAACAAAGATTGCTCATTTCGTTCAGATCCGATGAAAAACATGGCCGCCAGCACGGAACATGGTTTAACATAGGACCATATGGGAAAATCACATTTTCATCAACTCCTCTGAAACCACTGATGAAGGTCCTTTACTAAGATTGCTCATTTTGTTCCGATCCGATAAAAAACATGGCCGCTTGCGCGGAACTTAGGTTTAACATTGGACCCTATGGGAAAAATCACATTTTCATCTTCTGCTCTGAAAAAGCTGAAGCAAATTGAACCAAACTTTACAGGAATGATGTTCTCAAGGTCCTTAACAAAAATGGCTCATTTTGTTCCGATCCAACGAAAAACATGGCTGCAGCACTGAACATAGTTTAACATAGGACTCTATGGGAAAATCACATTTTCATCTACTCCTCTGAAATAACAAAAGCAAATTCAACCTTACTTTACAGGAATGATGACTGAAGATACTTTACAAAAATTGCACATTTCATTTCAATCCGACAAAAACATTGCCTCTAGTGCAAAACATAGTTTAAAATTGGAGCCCAGTATGAGAAAACCATCCTTTTCATCATCTTCTCTCAAAACAATTTAAGCAAATTATACTAAATGTATAGGTCCTTTGCAAAAATAACTCATTTCAATAGGATCAGACAAAACACATGGGTGCTAATTGAGAACATACCTAAATACCCTGCCCCATGGGTAAAAAACATGACCATTTTTGGTCATATGGCATAGAAGCGTTTTGTCAGGTGAGTGATACAGGCTAAGTCTCTGAGCCTCTAGTTCTCGAAGTTGCAGAGCCAGTGCTCCTGCAGTACTATGATGTATTTGTCTTGTAGTTCATTAAGATATGGTTTACTAGACCGGAAACCTTCCATGTTGTAAGAGACAATTCCTACGGGTATGGTCCTAGCCATGTTTGTATTCTTTGGTTCGTCGTAATGACTGGATGGTGCATATAAGTGCATTAATTCGAAAACGGGGGTCGTACTAAAAAGCACCCGAGAGTGCCCGGGAGGTCAGAAGAGCCCGGGAGAAGTAAAAAGCGCCCGGGTATTTACAGGGTAAACCAAATGAAATGACAAAATATATGATGCAGATATACTGGGAAACGTGACATCTGTATAACTTGCTACAAATTCCTGCGAATTCGTGGACCATGTTCTCTTAATGAGTTTTGCCAGCTGAATAGTTACAACTCGAGACGGGTTCAGCTATGAGGGGCTACAAAACAATCTTGCAACTATATAATTTATTTACAATATTGAAGTGCTTTCCATTAAATATTCTAAGAACACTAGATAGGCACGATGAAAAAGATTTCATGTTTAATTCACTCAACTTGTTTTACCGTCTGGATCAACTATATTGGTTGCTCAAAAATCCTGCTGAATCCTGTTATTCATATTTCATTTTGTACTTGAACCAACAATCATAAAATATAAAAGACTTGTTAAAAGGTCCGATTTAATAACAAATAGTACAAAATTTGCATTGATGTTGATCGTCAGTATTCTTTTATGCCATTCTTAATGTCTTTATGATACATATGAATGGGGAACGCGGACCTCTACAAGGGCACCCTTGAAAAAGAAAATAAATAACGACCGAGATACCCGCTATTGGGAAAACTTTTCCATCCGTGGTATGCTTAAAGTGATGGTATGATATTTTTTATTCCCCAATCAAGCAATTATACACGTAGAATCGTGACTTTAACTTCACTACGCCAGATTGGCCAAGCAGTTGATATGCAGTTATTTTGCAAGTCTGCAAGAGGCTGCACTCGCACGACTTTCAAAAATTACAATCAAAAATTTGTGTGCAAAATGGAAAAAACAACCATTAAAACGAACAAATCACAGTAGACTTCTGTAGTGAAAGAAAACTATAATCAAACAGGATTAATATACCCAGGGTGCTTTTTACTTCTCCTGGGCGCTTTTTACCTTTCCGGGCGCTCTCAGACGCTTTTTAGTATGACAGGAATACGGCTTGGTTTGATTTTCGGGCCGGAACGTTAATTTGGCGGCTTTTTCTTTTTGACGTCATAATTGAAACAACATATTTCCTGTACTTTGCCAAGAATTAACTCCTAGTTCCCGTAAATAATTTTTTATCTTGAAACTTTGTAAATATCCTTTTTTCTTTTAGTTTTTTCTGTAACCACTTGACATACTGTATATTGGTGTATCTAGATGAGATACAGCTTTTGAACTGATTGCTTTTTTAAATATCAAGTTTCAAATCTTTTCTTATTTCAAAGATACATTTGTAACTGCCTAAGCAGCACTCCAGCGTTCAGAGCTTTGATTTAATATCTTGTTGTCAAGTCACCAATTTTCATAACTAAATTGTAAAAATCTTTAATTCCTTTTTGGTGTATATCCTGAAACTATATTCTATACCACTTCATTTTGTAAATTCTACCTAGCATCGAATTGATCGAATTTCAACTTTTTTCTGCAAAAGTATTTATTTTCCAAACATGGACTTCAAAAATTCTTGATTCCATTTTTTTTTCCTTTTTTTTTTAATTTCCTGAAATTCTCTAAGACCATTTAATTTTGGAAATTTTACCTAGCAACCATTTCCTGAAAATGTCCAAGACTAACAATTTTCAAATTTTTGCATACAATCAAAATATTTTACCACTGAAGCAAATTCTACCAAACTTTTAACAGGAATGATGTATGGAACGTCCTTTACAAAGATTGCTCATTTCGTTCCGATCCGATAAAAAACATGGCCGCCAGCTGGGAACTAGGTTTAACATTGGACCCTATTTGAAAATCACATTTTCATCCTCTCCTCTGAAACCACTGAAGCAAATTCAATCAAACTTTACAGGAATGATGTATGGAAGGTACTTAACAAAGATTGCTCATTTCGTTTGGATTCGATAAAAAACATTGCCGCCAGCCCGGAACTTAGGTTTATCATTTCACCACATGGAAAAAATCGCATTTTCATCTTCTCCTCTGAAACCACTGAAGCAAGTTCAACCAAACTTTACAGAAATGATGTACTAAAGGTCCTTCCTGAAGATTTCTCATTTCGTTCCGATCCATTAAAAAACATGGCCGACAGCACAGAACATAGTTAAAAATTGGACCCTTTGGAAAAATAACATTTTTCATCTTCTCCTCTGAAACCACTGAAGCAATTCAACCAAACTGCAAGAATGGTGTATGGAAGGTCCTAAACAAAGATTGCTCATTTCGTTTGGATTCGATAAAAAACATGGCCGCCAGCCCGGAACTTAGGTTTAACATTGGACCCTATGGAAAAAATCGCATTTTCATCTTCTCCTCTGAAACCACTGAAGCAAGTTCAACGAAACTTTATAGAATGATGTTCTAAAGGCCTTCATGAAGATTGCTCATTTCGTTCCGATCTAATAAAAAACATGGCCGCCAGCACAGAGCATAGTTTAACATTGGACCCTATAGGAAAATAACATTTTTCATCTTCTCCTCTGAAACCGCCGAAGCAAATTCAACCAAACTTTACAGGAATGATGTATAGAAGGTCCTTACCGAAGATTGCTCATTTCGTGCCGAACCGATAAAAAACACGACCGCCAGCATGGAACATAGTTTAACATTTGACCCTATGGGAAAATCGCATTTTCATCTTTTTCTTTGAAACCTCTGAAGCAAATTCAACCTAATTATACAGGAATGATGTACTGTAGGTTTATGACGAACCGATAAAAAACATGACCGCCGGCATGGAACATAATTTAACATTTGACCCTATGGGAAAATCGCATTTTCAGCTTTTTCTTTGAAACCTCTGAAGCAAATTCAACCAAATTTAACAGGAATGATGTACTATAGGTCCTTAACAAAGATTGCTCATTTCGTTCCGATCTGATAAAAAAAAATATGGCTGCCAGCATCGAATATAGTTTAACTCTGGACCTATGGGAAAATCACATTTTCATCATCTCTTCTGAAACATCTGAAGCAAATTCAACAAAACTTAAAAGGAATGATGTACTAAAGGTCCTTAAGAAAGATTGCTCATTTCGCTCTAATCCAATAAAAAAACATGGCCGCCAGTGCGCAACATAGTTAAACATTGGACCCTACCGGAAAAATCACATTTTCATCTTCTCCCCTGAAACCACTGAGGCAAATTCAGCCAAGCTTTACAGGAATGATGTACTACAGGTCCTGAACAAAGATTGCTCATTTTGTTCCGATCAGATCAAATACATGGCCGCCAGCACCGAGCATAGTTTAACATTGGACCCTATGGGGAAAATAACATTTTCATCTCCTCTGAAACATCTGAAGCAAATTCAACCAAACTTTACAGGAATGATGTACTTAAGGTACTTAACAAAGGTTGCTCGTTTCGCTATGATCCAATAAAAAAAACATGGCCGCAAGCATGGAACATAGTTTTACATTGGACCCTGTGGTAAAATTAAATTTTCATCTCTCCTCTGAAACCACTGAAGCAAATTCAACCAAACTTTACAGGAATGACGTATGGAAGGCTTTTTACAAGAATTTTTCATTTCATTTAGATCTGACAAAAAACATAGCCTCCAGTACAGAACATTTTTTTTACATTGGGGCCCTGTATGAGGAGCCATCCTCTTCATCATCTTCTCTGAAGCTATTTAAGCAAATTTAACTAGATGCATAGAAATTCCTCTTCAAAAATTACTCATTTAATAGGACCAGACAAAAAATATGGATGCTTATGAATAACATAGCTCAACATTAGACCCCATTGGTAAAAAACTTTATTTATGTCATGCATGACATAGAAGGATTTTGTCAGGTGAGCGATACAGGCTCAGTCTTTGAGCCTCTAGTTTTTCATACCAGACACATAATCCCAGACAAGAAGAAAATTCAACCAATTTACAGGAATGATGTATGGAAGATCCTTCACAAAGATTGCATTGAAAACATCATGTCAACATCTACTCTGAAACCTTAATAGATGTATAGAAAATCCTTTACAAATTATGCTAACTTTATTCCGATTCAAAAAAAAAAACATGCTCGCTAGCACGGTACATAGTTAAGCATTGGCCCTATGGGAAATTCACATTTTCATCTACTCCCCTGAAACCACTAAAGTAAATTCAACCAAACTTTACAGGAATGATGTATGGAAGGTCCATAACAAAAACTGCACATTTCGTTCCGATTCAATAAAAATCATGGCCGCCATACCATTCTTGCTTTTAACATTGGACCCTGAAGCAAATTCAACCAAACTTTACAGGAATGATGCACTAAGGTCCTTCATTAAGATTGCTCATTTCGTTCGGATCTGATTGAAACATGGCCGCCAGCACAGAACATAGTTTAACATTGAACCATATGGGAAAATAACATTTTCATCTTCTCCTCTGAAACCATGGAAGCAAATTCAACAACACTTTACAGGAATGATATACTAGTATGGAAGGCCTTTCACAAAGATTACTCATTTCGTTCCGATTCAATAAAACATGGTTGCAGCACGGGTCTTAGTTTTAACATTGGACCCAATGGGAAAAACATGATTTTCAGCATCTGCTCTGAAACTATTGAAGTTGATTCAGCTTAAGTAAAACTGAAATGATCAAGGCCACCACCGTCCCAAAGAACATAGTTTAACATTTGCCGTGTATTTCATCTTCTCCTCTGAAGCCAACGAAGCAGATTAAACCAAACTTCACAGAAATGAGGTATTGAAGGTTCTTTAAATAGACTACTCATTTTGTTTAGATCGTCCTTGCACAAATTATAACGCTATAGGAAAACATTTATTTTCAGCATATTATGTACTGAAACAATTGAAGAAAATTCAGCCAAACTTAAAATCTAAGATTGCTGATTTTGCTTTGATCTCATAAAAAACAAGACCGCCAGCACAGAACATATTTTAGCACAAGATCATATGAGATAAACATCATTTTCATCACCTGCTGTCAGGCTTGGGGTAATAGTAATCGTTAATCGTAATCAGCTGTAATCGATTACATTTTCTTCAGTAATCATGTGTAATCTGTAATCAAGCTCTTTTTAGATTACTTGTAATTGTAAGCTTAAAAATATTAGTTTTTGATTACTTTATTATTTCTCAGTCAGTGATAGTACCATATATCAAATATACTAGATATATATTCTATGTCATACATATATACATACTATCATGTGAAATGTAAGAAATTTATTCTAAATAAAATTACAATAATTATGTTACTGAATAAGTTCTTACCTAATAACTAAATACCGAAGTTACTGTAAATTTTCTTTCTAATTTAGAATACTAGTATATAAATATCAATAAGAATCAGAACTCAACCTTTTCCAGCTGAAATTAGTTTCATTCCCTCTTGAAATTTTTAACATTTTAAATTTGAAAGGGAAGAAACTGCTAATGGTGAGAGATGACATAATTACTGTTTTAACTTTCAAAAATTAAATTTGTAAGCTTTTAGAGAAATAACATTCACTTGTATTCCTTCAATAATTGTTTATCCCTTTCAATAGATTAAATTAAAGACAGTCATGTACATATCTCTAGGTCATAAAAATGGAAAGTTAATAATTGTAATAAAAACATGTAGATGTCAACTAAATAAACAAAAAATAAATTGTCAATACTAATTAGTGTAAAATTGGATATACAATTGTCAAATTTTAACAATAATTTCAAAACAATTTCTTAATCAAGTCTTTATTTGTGAATAGTGAAACATTGAGATATATATCATATTCAAGCTGGCATAGACACAGCATTTTTGTGAAAATACTGTTGTATCAGCCATGAAAAAAAATAAACATAAGACCACTGCGGTATTATTGTAATAACTGATACCTCTCCACTATTTTCAACACAAGTATCTGGCAATAGTTTAAGAATTAAACTCAAAATATAAAATGCTTAGCCTTGAGGATTTATTACTGAACAATTTTGATCTATCTACTAATAAAAAGTTGAACAAAAAATGCTACAGCAATTGACCTTTGTATGTACATGTGTAAGTGTATGTTTAAGTAATGATCTCTGTTTCAACAGGCATTGTTATCTTTCAAAGACATATGTATAATGTATTCATAAGTAATCACTTGTAATCATGATTACAAAAGAGGAAAGTAATGTATTGTAATCAATTACAAATAAAAAAATGCTGTAATTGTAATGTAATTGATTACATTTTCAAAGCAAAGTAATTGTTATGTATTCAATTACATTTTAAAGTTATCGACCCCATCCCTGCCTGCTGTAAGGCTTTTGTCAGTTGAGCGATTCATGCTCAGTTTCTGAGCCTGCAGTTTGGAATTCTTGCCAGAAACAATGATTTTGGATGAATTCTAGTGTATCAATGCTAAGATTTCCAAAACTTTGATTCCAAATTTGGTAAATTTCCTGAAACTCTAGAAACAAGCAATTTTTGAAGGAGTTTTAGTCAAAACAATTATTTTCAATGCTTAAATTTCAAAATTTTTATTCGAATTTTGGTAAATTTCCTCAAACTGTCAAAACAAGTTATTTCTTAAAAATTCTTGGCAACCAAAATTAATTTAGGCCAAATTAGTGATAATTTAGTGAGCAGGCAAGACATTAACTTCAGCGGAACCTTTACAAATTATTGAAAATCCTTTCATATATCAAGTTGATATTAACTAGGCATGGTTACATGATGGTCATGAAATTTTGCATATCGGTACATATCACAAATCAAAAATGGCCCAACCGAGGAACACATTTTAACATAGAGCCTATGGAAAATGTTGTGAATTGTTAATTCTTGAAAACTGTTGGTTTTATATTATATTACAGGGACATACCTGTTAAACTTTGGTAGCTGCTTTGAGGGAGATTCCCTCATACCAGTCCATCTAAGGGGGG
>MJUU01064361.1:0-47884 GCA_002080025.1 Modiolus philippinarum | reverse complement strand
GGGGGGGTTAACAGGTATGCAGGGAAAAAGGATAGAGAAAGCGAATTATACAAATGTATGATTTAATGCCCATCATTTATATCAATATAGCCACTACTGCAGATCATAGCTATGGGTAATTGCTATTTCTTGGAAAGCGTTTCATATATCAATTTGATATCAAATAGACATTGTATAAAGCTTTAATGGTTTTATATTGATATTTTTTATATTTATTATAATTGTTCAACTTACTTAACAGTTCACGCCACAATATAGCTGAAGTTAGTGTAAAAAATCAATCAATCAATCAATCAAACAGACATTGTAAATTGATGGTCATCTACAAAATGTTGTATATTGGTGCAACTCAGAAATCCAAAATTGTTGCCATCGGGGAGTACAGTTTAAAATGGAATTCTATAGGAAATTTCGTAAATTATTAGTCCCCTACCGGCGATTGCCGAAGAGGACTTTAGGTTTTCGCCCCGTCCGTCCGTCCGTCCGTCTGTCAGTCCCGTATCAGTTTTCCCACACTTTTTTCTAAACCGTTGCAGGTATTGATCTTATTTTTTTGTATGTGAGTTTATCCAAATTAGTTACAGATCAAGTTGAATTTTGACGAAGTTAAAGGTCTTGGACTTAGAAAATTTTAGTAAAATGTCAGTTTTCTGCACTTTTTTTCTAAACCGTTGCAGATATTGATCAGATATCTTGTATGTGAGTCTATCTTAATGAGTTACTGATCAAGCTTAAGTTTGGTTCTGTTTCATTGATTTTTGAAGAGTTATGGGCATTGGATTTAGAAAATTTTAGTAAAATATGTCTGTTTTCCGCACTTCTTAGCTCACCTGGATATACCAGGGCGAGCTTTTTCCATCACTTGGCGTCCGGTGTCCTTCCGTCCTTCTGTCATAAACTTTTCATTCAAAGATCTTTTCTTCTGAAACCACTTGGTCAATTGGAACCAAACTTGGTCACAATAGCCTTTGATGGTCCCATTTAAAAATTTTGTCCTTCAGGTACGTACCTCATCCAAGATGGCCGCCAGTGGGAACATAGTTTTAACATTGGACCCTAAGGAAAAGACATTAAAGATCTCAGAAACTATTGGTCCAATTATAACCAAACTTGGGCGAAAAGGTCCTTAGATGATCCCTTTCAAAAATGTTATCAGGCAGGTCCGTATCTCATCCAAGATGGCAGCCAGTGGGGAACAAAGTTTTAACACTGGACCCTATGGAAATGTCATTCAAAGATAAGGTCCGTACCACATCCAAGATGGCCGCAATCGGGGAACATAGTTTTAACATTGCAACCCATGGAAAAGACATTCAAAGATCTTCTCATAGACTACCAGTCCAATTATTACCAAACTCAGGCACAATGGTCCTTAAATGTTCCCTTCCAAAAAGGGTTTCCAGCAGGTGCATACCTCATCCCAGATGGCCGCCAGCGGGAACATAGTTTTAACATTGGACCCTATGGAAGAGACATTCAAAGATCTTCTTCTCAGAGACTACCAGTCCATTTATAACCAAAATTGGGCGCAGTGGTGATTTGATGGTCCCTTTAAAAAAGGGTATCTGGTAGGTCAGTTCCTCATCCCAGATGGCCGCCAGCAGGGAACATATTTTCAACATTAGATATTTCAACAGTTTCAGAGGAAAGATTTTTAATGAAAGTTTATGAGGAACACAACACACATTGAAACCGAAGGATGACAAAAGATTGAAATAGCACTATGGCCTAAAAATCCTTTAAAAAATATGAAAACTGTTTTTTGTCATTGTGAAGATTTATTCTCCTTCCCTTTATAACCCATTATGTATCTACAGTTATGCAGTCATGATGAACAAATGTACACCTTATATATCTACACAGATTCACTCCAGTGATAGGCATCAGCATAATATTAACTATAAGAACATGTATAAATTTGACACTAATTTTTTTTTACAAATTTATTTTTTATCCTTAGCTGGACTTCTCCAAAAAACAAAAAACAAAAAAAAAAAACATAACAATAATTGTAAAACACGAAATGTGTACTAGTCATTGGTATATTGGAAAATATCCAGCTTATCTGAATAGACGACTTTTGCAGAATGGCCACATCAAACTGCTGACTCTGTTTTATTCAATGAAATGAAGATTTCCTGATTACATTTTTAAGTCTGAAGGTACTGTATATTATCCACTGTGGTCACATCTTAGTTCTGACAATTTTCTCCTTTTTCTGTAACATAAACAAACAATATCACATTCTAAATACAGCATTAATACTTACAAGAAAAATAGTAATGGTGCATTACATGATACCCCGCCACGTTTCACAAAATTTCTAAGTTAAAAGGGGCATAACTCCAGAACTATGTGTACCGCTGAACCCAAAATTATACTTGGCCTGTGTTTTGTGGTAAACAATTTACATATCAAGTCTGAAGACAGTATGTTATTTCATTCACACCTTATGAGTATGAAACCCTAAAATTTGAAAAATTTCAAAGTTTCAAGGGGCATAACTCGAGAACCCCTTGAACCTCTGAACCCAAAATAGAGAACTTGACCTCAGTTTTGTAGTAAACATGTTACCTACCAAGTTTGAAGACCTTGTGTTATTTCGTTCATAAGTTATCAGTCGGAAACCCTAAAATTCGCAAAATTTCAAAGTTTCAAAGGGCATAACTCCAGACCCCTTGGACCTCTGAATCCAAAATCGAACTTGACCGAGTTTTGAGGTGAGCACCTTGCATACCACGTTTGAAGACCTTGTGTTATTTCGTTCACAAGTTATCAGTCGGAAACCTTTGGGGGACGGACGGACAGACGGACACACAACTGAGGGTATCACATAATACCGCGGTACTTCGTGTGGTGGGGTATAAAAATTAATAATTTTCTTAGGGATGTTCGCTGGTCATGTTTATGTAATTCTGTAAGATTTTCAGACTGCTCTGGTTTTATTCATTTAAAAACTGTGATTTTTTGCCCGGTGATGCCCTATTTTTTTCTTTAATTTCATTTTATTCATGCATCTTTTCCAGCATTCTAACAAAATTTTACTCACTTAATGTTTTTTTTGCAACATTCATTATTAGATAAACATTGCTCATGTTAAACCTATAAAAATGCAGAGGAATACAGTTTCCTGCCATTTTTTTTTAAACACTCGTATGTCAAAAATGACAATGTTAACCTTTCAATTTGTTTGGCTTAAATAGTTCTAACAAAAAATCAAAAGAAGTCCTTTCTATTCTTAAACTGACCAGCGCACATTCTTTAGTATGAAAATGGATTGTCTGAAGAATTTCTGCTCAAGTAGAATACCAATGGAACAAAGCCCAAAAAGGTTTTATATCTCAAAGTACAGAGTCACAGTAAATGAACTGTTGACTCATGATACGTCTTGCATCACTTGAATCTGCATAGTGATCTACAGCATCAGCCCTTACTGTGTGCTCTACCAACTTGCTAACATTTTGATGTGATTGTTAATGCATTACTGAGGGGACAAGGCCACCATTTGGATGTGAAAAAAATATGTTATCTGCATGTGAAATATCAGGCGGCTAGGATGAACAGTATAACACAATACACACTGCATACGAATATAAATGGGCTACATTTAATGAGTGGTTGACTTTTGACATGTTTGATAAGATCCATTAATTTCAAATTAAGTCATGACTTCAAGGGCATAGATATTAAACTCAACTGAAAGTGATCTGCAATGATGCTAATGCACATCTTATATGAATTAACTACCATGATTAGTTGGATGTTAAACAGGCACAAGTACAAACTTTGTCTCCATTGATTTATTCACGTTTTTATTTTTTGGGGCCATTAAGGTCTTGTTATTACTAAAATTTATTGAACAGGTTGGGCGTGGCTTAATTTTCTCTGTCTTGTAGGTAAGTTTAAAACGAATAATCCCGATATAATTGACCCGTGACCAGTCAGGTCAATCAAATAGAGTAATATATGGTGTGAGGTTGGCCACTGTGTTGAAGACCGTACCATAGCTGATAGAAGCTTTGTTTTGGGTTGTATCAACCTGTAGTTGGCATGTTGTCTCCTTGACATTTACCCATTTTATTTCTTTTTCATATTTAACATTTGATAGAAAGAGCAAAATTTCCAAAATGGAGTAAGACTGCAAGGGCATAGCCATTAAATGCCCTTTCAACTGAATTTCACTGATGCTAATGCAACTGTATACTGAATATCATAGGGATACCATGACTGTTTAATGTTAAACAGAAGAAAGAAAAGACTTAAATTATGAAAATTTTGACTGCTGGAATCACCATACACCAAGTCTCGCCTTTTTCGACTTTTGTTAAAGGCTCTAAAAAAACTGAAACAGCAGAAGACAAAAGACAATACATGACATGCCCACAAAACGGACGGGCATCACAATTCTAACAATCAAAATTAAAGCACTCACAGTGTTACCTCTAAATAAATCGTGAGTAAAGTCAGATGCACCTAAAGGATAAACATATCCTGTTCTGTATACAACACCCTCACACTATCAGAGTCGATGCAGGGCAGCGTTAGAAGAAAGTAAGAAGCATTTTATGAAATGTTTCACTTTTTTTGTGTTTGTTTAAATAATGACCAAATTAGCAGTAATGACCCAAGAAAAAAACTAGAGGATAACATGCCCCCGTGCAAGGTTGAATTAAATTTGAATTTTTTATTAATATTTGTGTCTGTTAGACACGCTAAACACATGTTATTCTAGGTTGCACATATAAACTATATAGATGTACCCTCTATTACTTAATCACAAAAAACTTGAACAACGTATATTTTTGAAAAAAAATGAACCGAAATCAAAATACGTATCACATGTACATCTTCAATAGGAGTTGCACGGACAAACTATGTACCCTCTATTACTAAATCACCAAAAAATTGACTAAGTTCAACAATGTATAATTTTGACAAAAATTAACCAAAATCAAAATCCTTACCACATGCACATCGTCATTATAGGTACAAATGATCTGCAAAATAGATTCAAACTTCCTAGCATTAAAACTGTAGGAAGAGTTGTGCAGACAAACTATGTACATTCTATGAAAAATCACCAAAAAATGACTTAGTTCAACAATGTACATGTATTTTTATGTCAAAAATGCACCAAAATCAAAATCCTTATAACATGCATATCTTCAATATATGTACCAATGATCAGCAAAATAAAAACATTCTAGCATAAAAACTGTAGGAGCGGTTGCGGGAAAAAACCATGTAGCCCCCTCAGACGGACAGACAGAAGACAGACGGACGGACAGGGGAAAAACAATATCCCCCCCACCCATCGTTGTGGTGGCATAAAAAGTGCATTTGTTACCAAATCTATGATTTGAAAATGATTTGCATGCGAGGCAAAATGCCATGCAAATGAACTAACAAAAGGCAATTTATGAAAAAATAAAGGGCTACGCCGAGCGCAGCATGATACAACTGCAGCATGTCAAACACTGAAATTTGAACAAGTGTACTTCAAAATGAATGAGGACACAGTAAAGAGCTTGATACAGTAATTAAATGGACACAAAAAAAAAAGAAGTTGAGCCAGTAATTTGCAGCACACAAACTAAGGAACATAAAAATTAGCTCTTATAATTCCTTATATAGATCGGAAATGGTAAGAGGTATGTCAACAATATAAAGAAAGCTTATATCAAGAGGAATCCAAATAAAAAATTCCCATGGAAATCCGTCGAAAAATAAAGATTTCACATATTTCTAAAAAATTCAATTTTGGCCCCTTTGACCCCTTGTAGCTTGGAAATGGTAAGAGCTATGCAAAATCCGTTGACATAACACTGATACCTTACATCAAGAGGTATCCAATGAAAAAAAAAAAACATCGAAATCCCATAAAAAACAAAAATTTTAAGCAATCTGCAAATTTGCAATTGTGTCCCCATTTGCACCCTCATACCTCATAAAAGAAACAAATTGTCCATAAAGGGCTACGCCGAGCGCAGCATGATACGACCGCAGCATGTCGAAACACTGAAATTTGAACAAGTGAAATTCAAAATGAATGAGGACACAGTAAAGAGCTTGACCCAATAATTAAATGGGCACAATAAAGAGCTTGACTCAGTAATTAGCTGCACACAAACTAAGGAAAAATTGAAATTAGTCCTTATAATTCCTTATATATATCGGAAATGGTAAGAGACATGTCAAATTGGTCAGCATACTACTTTAACTATACAAGAAAAGGAATCCGAAGAAAGGACCCCATTAAAATCCAATAATAAAAAAAATAGAAGATTTTACATATTATGAAAATTGCAATTTCAGCCCCTTTGATCCATTACAGCTAAGAAACGGTAAGAGCTATGCAAAATCTTTTGACATATACTACCAAAACCTTACAACAAGAGGACTTCAAAACAAAAACAAAACAAAAAAAATCAAATGAAATCTCATGAAAAACAAAATTGCAATTTTGGTCCCTATGACCCCTTGTAGCTCGGAAACAGTAAAAGCTACAACAAATCTGTTGCCATACTACATAAAGCTTATATCAAGAGGAATTCAAAGAAAAAAATGCCATCAAAATCCGATGAAAAAATAAAATTGTAGGTATTCTGCAATTTGCAATTTTGTCTCCATTCGGCCCCTCATACCTAGGAAAAGGAACAAGTTGTCAAAAATCTGATGGTTCAGCTGTATTTTTATTTCAAGAGGAATCCATTGCAAAAAACTGCATCAAAATCAGACTAAAAATTTGAAAATTAAAATTTTTGAAAATCCCCCTTTTTGGACCCCATTTATCTCGTGAACGGTACATGCCACGTAAATCCGTTGACATACTACTGATAGGAAATTTAATTAGGAACACACTGAAAGAATCCCCATCAAAATTCAATAAATAATAAATATTCTACAACCAAATATGTGAAAACACCCAATTTTTCCCCTTTTGGCCCCTTTTTTCAAAACGGGAGGGGCCAAAATAACCAAAACCCACCACAGCCTTCCCTTTGTGCCAAGGAACACTGTGTTAAAATTTCATAAGGATTGGTCCACTAGAACCTAAGTTATTAACCAAAAACAAAAGTGTCTACAGACGACAACGACGCTGGAAGACGACAACGACGATGACGACGACGACAGTGCCATACCATTATACAACCTCAATTTTTTTGCGGTCGTATAAAAATCTGATGATGCACCTCTATGTTTATTTTCAAAAGGAATCCATTGCAAAAAACTGCATCAAAATCGGATTAAATATAAATAAAATAAAATTTTTGAAAATCACCCCTTTTGTGCCCCATTTATTTCCTGAACGGTACATGCCACATAAATCTGATGACATACTTCTGATAGGAAATTCAATTAGGAGCACACTGAAAGAAACCCCATCAAAATCCAATACATAATAAATATTCTACAGCAAAATATGTGAAAACGCCTAATTTAGCCTTTTTTGGCCCTTTTTTTAAAAACGGGAGGGGCCAAAACGTCCCAAACCCACCCAAGCCTTCCTTTTGTGCCAAGGAACACTGTGGTAAAATTTCATAAGGATTGGTCAAATGGAACTTAAGTTATTGACCAAAAACAAAAGTGTCTACAGACGACAACGACGACGACGCCGGATGACGACGACGACAGCGCCATACCATTATACGACCTAACAATTTTTGCGGTCGTATAATAAAAATAAAAAATAAAGGGCTACGCCGAGCGCAGCATAATACGACCGCAGCATGTTGACCAGTAAAATTTGAATAAGTGTAATTTGAAGTGAATAAGGACACAGTTAAGAGTTTGACAAAGTAACTAGATAGACACAATAAGGAGCTTGACACAGTAATTAGCTGGACACAAACTAAAGAACATTAAAATTAGACCTTTTGATCCCTGAAGCAAAATTGTTGACTTACTACTGACAGCATATATCAAGATGAATCCAAAGAAAAAAAATCCCCATTTAAATCCGATTGAAAATACTTTACATATTTTCCATAATTCCAATTTCGGCCCCTTTGAACCCTTATAGCTTGGAATTGGCAAGAGCTACGTCAAATCTATTAACATATCTCTACAAGCTTACAACAAGAGAAACCCAAAGAAAAAAATCCCATCGAAATCGAATGAAAAATAAAAATTTTAGGTAATCTACATGTTTGCAATTTTGGTCCCATTTGGCCCCTTTTAGCTCGGAAAGGAAACAAGTTATCAATAAACAGCTGCGCCAAGTCGCATGATACGCCCGTCGTCACATTTGTAATTTAGGTTTAGGGGTTCTCATTTTAGAATGCACCTTTAACTGGCTATTAAGCTTGATATCTCTACATAGTTTGAAGAAAGATTGTCAAGTAAAGCCAATATGTTTAAAATTGCCTAAAAATTGACGAATAAAGTCCCATTACTCTTGCAAGAAAAATCAAAATTTCAAGAAAAAGTATACAGATCATCATGCCATCATACGCAATACCTCTACAAAGTTTGAATTGGCCAAAGGGTTACCAAGTTAGAGTGCGACAAGTGAAAAATTGACTAGAAATTGACGAATAAAGTCCCATAACTCTTGCAAAAAAAATCGAAATTTCACGAAAAAGTATACAGATCGTCACGTCATAGTACCCAATACTTCTACAGACTTTGAAGTGATTTGGCCAAAGGGTTATCAAGTCAGAGCGCGACATATGAAAAATTGCCTAAAAATTGACAAATAAAGTCCCATAACTCTTGCAAGAAAAATCAAAATTTCACGAAAAAGTATACAGATCGTCAGGCCATCATACCCAATACTTCAATAAAGTTTGAAATAAACTGGCCAAAGGGTTATCAAGTTAGAGCGCGACATATTAAAAATTGCCTAAAAATTGACGAATAAAGTCCCATAACTCTTGCAAGAAAAATCGAAATTTCACGAAAAAGTATACAGATCGTCAGGCCATCATACCCAATACTTCTATAAAGTTTGAAGTGAATTGGACAAAGGGTTATCATGTTAGAGCGCGACATATGAAACGGACGGACAGACAGACGGACGGACAGACGGACAGACGGACAATCGGACATCGGTATACCATAATACGTCCCGTCATTAGACGGGCGTATAAAAATCTGATGGTGCAGCACATATCAATTTTTCATCTCAAATCCATTGCAAAAAACTGCATCAAAATCAGACTAAATATAAAAAAAAAATAAAATTTTAAAATTTGCCCCTTTTGGGCCCCATTTAGCTCATGAACGGTACATGCCACATCAAATCCATTGACTTTATACAGATAGGAAATTTCCTCAGGAACACACTGAAAGAAACCCCATCAAAATCTGAAAAATAATAAATATTCTACAGCCAAATATGTGAAAACACCCAATTTTGCCCTTTTTATCCCCTTTTTTAAAAACAGGAGGGGCCAAAATAACAAAAACTAAACCCAGCCTTCCTTTTGTGCCAAGGAACACTGTGTCAAGATTTCATAAGGATTGATCAGCTTAAACCCAAGTTATTGACCAAAAACAAAAGTGTCTACAGACGACAACGACGCCATACGACAACGACGACAAATATTTTGCGGTCGTATAAAAAAACACAATGAAATTGAATACCCACTTCCAAAGTGTCATTATTTTCTTAAAACAGTTGCCCAGACCAAATTTGAAATAATTCCCACTCATAATTTCTAAGTAAAATGCGACCAAAATTTCTCATCCAAAGTAGGTTATAAAACTACAACATATTGGCAAACAGGAAGTAGTAACACGGCAGATCTGAAAATGGCTTACATGTCACAACTCAATATAATAATGCTCCAAAATTTGAAATAAATCCCATTCATACAAGCCAAGTAAAGGGCAACAAAATTCTCATCAAAAGTGGGTTATAGAAAAACTTCAACATATCAGCAAACATAGTTAGTTATAGTTAAACATCAAAGAATCGGCAAACAGGAAGTACACGCTCAAAATGACTTGTAAATGTCTTACACATTACAACTTATTAATATAAAGCTCCAGACCAAATTTGAAATCATTCCCACATAAAGTAAAACAAGCCTAGAAAACTGTGACAAAAAATTCTCATCCACAGTGGCTTAAAGTAAAACTTCAATATATTGGCTAACAGGAAGTAGTAACACAGCAGACCTGAAAATAGCTTACACCTTACAACTCATCATAATCAAGCTTCAGACAAAAAATGAAAACATTCCAACTTATGCATATTGAGAAAACTGTGACCAGAAATGTGTGATGGACAGACAAATGGACAGACAGACATCCCAGCACTATATACCCGCTGCTTTTTCAAGCAGGGGTATAAAAAGGCTTGAGAAACAAACAATTTATTTTGAATGGCCTAATGTTAGTTATTCTTTACAAAATATGTTGCTTACTACTCAAAACAGGGCGGATATCTAAATGATTTTCCACATTTACCACGTTTGTCTGACTTTCTGGCCAAATGGAATACATATGATCTATTATATGGCTTTTCTGACCAATTGCTTTACATATATGACCCTGTAAAATAAATATCATGTTACATTAATTAAGCTGTAATAACCAATAGACAAAATTCTGTAGATCTAGCTGTGTATATGTACCTAATGGCATTTTCGTACAAAAAATGTACATTAATGATTTTAATGATGTTTAATGAGTTTAATGATGTTTGTTTGTTTTTCCTGATATAAGATCAATATAAAGTATTTAGATTTTCATCTTCTTGTTGTGTTTGCAAATCTTTGAATAACTTTTGGATCTCTCTCCTTAAAAGTAAAGGTTGTTTTAAAGACATTTTTCTTGTATTTATAAGTATAGCCATTTTTCAGTTCTTACCAATTTGTTATTGTTATTGCATGTATGCTTTTTTTTAATTTTGTAAGATTCTGTGTTTCTACACTATTTTGAATGTTCGAACACTTTTCATGCTCAATTTTCGATCCAAAATTGGTAATAAAATAAATATACTTTCTTTCTCACATACTTATATGAATTCTGAGAATTTTGTATTCAATATAATACCATAACACAATAAAATAATTATAGTGCATGAAACCTTTGAGAATCAATAATATGTATAATGCTGAGAATAGATAATGCATGTAACCAAATGGAAGTACAAAATGTTATCTTGGTATTGTGTCTGTATTTCAATATTCATAAAATTATTGTTTTTGTTCTGTTATGTACAAATGTATTTTCTGACAAACACTTGTCCTCCCAGTCAGCTTTTCAATTATTTCAAAATTAGATTTTTAAGAAACTCGCCATGCTAGGGTAGTGACGTTCAAAACCTACTAACCCAAATAAGATTTCACTCGCCTAAGTATTTTCATAGAACTTCATTCTAGAGCAATTGACCTAGCTCCGCCCCTATAGACTTGTCAAGGGCACAATGCTAGTTGTTATCTCAGATTTACAGCATGCCCACTGCTTTTTGCAGTTTGGGGTACATGTACCCTTTGAATTTAAATTTGGGGGTACAAGGCGTTTTCTGAGGGTACATATACATACTAGTATTTTAACTTTGCTACTTAAACCGTCTACGCAAAGGAACCTATCAAGTTGCCTGACATTTGCCAATAACTATTTTCCTTTCACCAATACATTTGGATCTGAAATCACAATGTATAATGATCAATTTTTCAAATGAACGTGCCTGCATGTTTTGATTTTTGAAATGAACGTGCATTTTATATAATGTACGTGAATTAGGTACTGTAGTACGTAAATGGTTATGCTGGATTTATGATGCTTCCCTAGTGCATGATACTTTATAAATAAAAATTACAGCTTTCTATTGTATTATTATTAATTTGGATTAGGACAGGACTTGCCATGGCATGGGCTTGATTTTGCAAGAACTTTTCTGACATGGACTTAACCTTTTTCAAGATACACAACAGATTCGGTCTCATAATTGAACAGCTAAAAAAAGTATTTTCCAAGTGCAAACAAACACCCTCTCCAATACCTTTGTCTTCTTACAGTCTATGGAGAAAGAAATTTCGTTGTTTGGTTCCTTTTGTACTGTTTGTTTTCTGTATTTAGTATTTGCTTGATGATTTTTTTAATGTCTATTTTGTCACCGAGAACACGAACGGTTACAAAAAGGACCCATATCGACTTCATACAAATCAATAATCTCATTTGACCGTCTACAAAAACTGATTTGATTAGTCAAGTAGTTAACTGTAAACCAATCATAGTCAGTGTTACTTTATATGCTTTATATCAGATCTTTGTCACAATGGTGTTTTCATTCAAATGTTTTTATCCGTAGAAAGGTGTTAGCAATTTATTGGAAATGTCTCCGAGGAAAAACATAGGTAATCAACGATTACAAAGTTCGCCTCATTATGGCACATTGTCAGATATGCATACATATGCAAGTCTACATGAATCTAACATGTACACCGACTGAGATCTGAATTCTTCAGTAAATTTGGATGTCAATCAAGCAGAAAATCATGCCTTGAAGCTGACTTTCTGTCAGAGATGCATGCATATGCGAGTACATGATTCTACCATGTATAGTGACTGAGATCTGAACCCCGACCTTAACTTAAATGTTAGTCATTCAAGCGGAAAATATAGGTCAAAGTGACCTGGATGCTGACCTACCATCAGAGATGCATGCACATGCAAGGTTAGATGCTCCTACCATGTGCAGTGACTGAGATCTGAACTGGGACGTAATTTCTTGATGTAAGTCACTCAAGCTGAAAATATAGGTCAAAGTGACCTAATTTTGCCTGGATGCTGACCTATCATCAGAGATGCAAGCACATGCAAGGTAAGATGATCCTACCATGTACAGTGACTGAGATCTGAACTCCGATGTAAACTTGAATGTAAGTCACTAAAGCAGAAAATATAGGTCAATGTGACCTAATTTTGCCTGGATGCTGACCTACCATCAGAAATGTATGAACATGCAAGGTTAAATGATCCTACCATGTACAGTGACTGAGATCTGAACTCGGATGTTAACTTGAATGTAAGTCACTAAAGCAGAAAATATAGGTCAAAGTGACCTAATTTTGCCTGGATGCTGACCTACCAACAGAGATGCATGCACATGCAAGGTTAGATGATCCTAGCATGTACAGTGACTGAGATCTGAACTCTAACGTAAACTTGAATGAAAGTCACTAAAACAGAAAATATAGATCAAAGTGACCTTATTTTGCCTTGATGTTGACCTACCATCAGAGATGCATGCACATGCAAGGTTAGATGATCTTAGCATGTACAGTTACTGAGATCTGAACTCGGACGTAAACTTGAATGTAAGTCACTCAAGCAGAAAAATAGGTCAAAGTGACATAATTTTGCCTGGTTGCTGACCTACCATCAGAGATGCATACATATGCACAGTCAGATTATTGTACTATGTATAGTAACTGAGATATGAACTAAAATGTAAGTTTGAATCCAAGCCACTTAAGCGGAAAATATAGGTCAGAGAGGTCTTATTTAATTGGAGGCTGTGAGTTAACCCAAGATGCACCTGCATGTAAAGTTTGATGACCCTATATTGCATAGTTATTAAGATATATACCAAAATGCTGACGCTGACGAAGACATGATGAGGACGCTGGGGGTACTCCAATAGTCCCCCTCAACTTTGTTGAGGCCAACTAAAAATTACGCGCCAGTTCAGGCAAGTTCAAAGTTGTTTTTACTCACCCAATAATACTGTAAACGTGGTTATTTTGGCGGGGGGTTAATTTCGCGAAGCGTCATACCCAAACCTTTCGCGTGGTTATAATTTTCTCAGATCTTCAAAATTTGATTGTAAAACGTCTGTTATTAAAAGTATTCGCGTGGGGGTAATATTTGCGTAAATTACTGAAATGCGAAATAAGCGAAAATTACTTGCACGCAAAAATTTCCACGTTTACAGTAGATTAACTGGCCATTGGTGACCGAGCAAGTGTCTATTTTTCACACTGTTATCATTATACTGATATAAACTCTCGAAATAGGCATTATAGTAATTTCAGAAATAATATTAAGTATGATTACAGTAATGTATTAGGGAACTACATCCTGCCATGTTGGTCAGTAAATTCTGCTGTTTTGTATGTTATTATACCTGATAAGGATTTATCCCTGTGCTAGATTTATCTTTCATACAATAACCTGCCAGGCCAAAGTTTGAGGTGAACAGTTTCCCACACTGTGAACAAGTATATGGATATGGATTGACATGTGTCTTTCTGTGGATAACTAACTTATTCTTGCTTAAAAATCGCTTGCCACATTCACATTCACATTCAACCTTCTCATCTTCCATGTGGGTTTCAAGATGACGTTCAAGATTCCATTTTCTGTTAAACCTCTTTGGACATTCTAAACACACTAACTTTCTAAAATATAAACATGAATAAATAGTAATTAGTATCATGATTGAAGCTCATTTGCTCTCCTTTATCATATTTATAAGCTCTTTCATATATGCTCATGTTCTGAGAAAAAAATATATAAGATGTCTACATGCCTTTCTATACAAACTCAAATCGACCAAACCAACTCTCTTTCCTAATTTACCCAAATTTATTTGTATATTATAGTAATAAAGAAGTGTTTTGAAAATTTTAAGGACGCTTTATGTGTATTCAAATTTCTGCAGTTGACCAATTTTGGCAATTTATTCTGTCTTCCAATTAGATCAAATCAAAACACTCAAAAGATTAATAACCTCAATAGGATCATGTGCATTTACTCAATATCCTTTCATTGCATTTTGTTTGTTTGTTTGTTTGTTTTTTAGTTTTTTTGTTTTTAGGGGTCCAAGTATTCCAAATCTCAGTAAGTCTGGGCTAAAATATCCAATTGAAAATATATTCCAATAATTATTGAAATAGCCATAGTCCCATAGTCAAAATATCTCATATCCTTATCTGAAATATCCCATATCCTTGTCTGAAATATCCCATATCCATTAACAAAGTCATATCCAAATATACCCTAAACACACCTCTGTATTGGGTTTTATATTTGTATGTTTATAATATTATATGGAATTGGGATAGAGAAAGAGGAGGTTTGGGTTCTCTTAAACATGTCTAACTCTACCCCTAGCTTTTGCTAGAATGCCATTACCAGGTCTAAAACGTTTTAAAATTCAACAATTTAAGGATTGTAATTTTTCAGTCATCCTAAATAATTTTGCCATGGATTTTAAAATCTGACAGAAATTTATTTTCGAGTTTCCTTACAGTAACTGTTAACAGTTAAGAGACAATTTTAGATACCAACATTACCATGATTACAGAACAAATAGTAAATGACACATGTTTATCTTAAAGCAATAGTAGCTGCATTTCTTCAATTTTTTTGGAAGTTCTAAAAGCGCATTATGTTGTATCCATTTGTCTAGAAAATAATATCAAATACCCTTTAATGCATAAAAATTATTAACCCAAGAATTCGTCATAATTTCGATCATCAATTTAATTTTGAATACTATTTTGAACAATCACCAAAACCAGATCTGACCGAGATACTATATATAGTCAACATAAACAAACGTACCACCAATCGGCAAATTTTGGCTGTATGATATATATGTCTACACTTGACATTTGTGATGTGGCTGCTGGTTTTCACACAACTTTTCAGACAATTTTGCTCCAAGGTGAGTACTCGGACAAATTGTGAAAAAAAATTACTCCAGATTACAACTCTATTCATTTTCCATCTCCCGCGTTGCTTAACAGTTTTTTATATGCCCGACTGGGTTCTGATTTCAAAGGAGCCAGTCTATTATGAATGCTTCATAAAAAAGACAGGTAAAATCAGTGGAATTCGTGAAAAGTGCAATGTACACATGGAGTTATTTTCAAATCGATCACTGAGATTTCAAACAACTATTTAAGCCTCCCATGTTTAAAAATAATAAGAACATCCTTGAAAGAATAATATTGGTTACGTTTTATTATTTTGGCAATATAAACAATAATTTCACACTAACCCTTCAGTTTTCTATTTGCTAATTGCACTTGACTTTACCAGAGCACGACATGTCCGTATAAACAATTTCGTTACAATGTATCGGGAACATTTGACCTGAGGTCAAATGCATAAGAATCATCACTAGAATACATTCTTTGCTGGCCAGCAATTAATTAACTCCTGTTACATTTTCATTAATTTTGAAGCTTTTAATATGTTTTCACAAGGTATTAACCTTGAAACTGCTTAAATTCTGCATACTGTAACTTGAAATGATGAATTCTTCTGGAACCAAAAAATTGAAAAAATACAGTTCATATTGCTTTAATATTATAACAAATTATCTATAGACCCATAGTTAAATCTAAACTTTGATATGGTCTCTAGAGATCACTTGACCTGTAGCTTGTCATGTTTTTGTTTTGTTCAATTCAATGCAAGTACATTGTATAGATTTTAAACAACTTTTCTATTTTACATTTGGCCAGGGTACATGCATACAGAAAACTACTTCAATTAACACTTACTTCTCGTTATCCAATGGAAAACTATCCTTTGACTGCACAATTTCTTCATGTCCCTGAAACAAAAAACATAGGTAATCAACGATTACAAAGTTCGCCTCGTTGTGGCACTTTGTCGCAGCAACCCAATTTTGCCAGGATGCTGACCTACCATCAGAGATGCATGCACGTGCAAGGTTAGATGATCCTACCATGTACAGTGACTGAGATCTGAACTCAGACGTAAACTTGAATGTAAGTCACTCAAGCGGAAAATATAGGTCAAAGTGACCTATTTTTGCCGGGATGCTGACCTACCACCAGAGATGCATGCACGTGCAAGGTTAGATGATCCTACCATGTACAGTGACTGAGATCTGAACTTGGACGTCAACTTGAAAGTAAGTCACTCAAGCGGAAAATCTAGGTCAAAGTGACTTAATTTTGCTTGGATGCTGACCTCCCATTAGAGATGCATGCATGTGCAAGGTTAGATGATCCTACCATGTACAGTGACTGAGATCTGAACTCGGACGTACACTTGAATGTAAGTCACTCAAGCGGAAAATATAGGTCAAAGTGACCTATTTTGCCGGGATGCTTACCTCCCATCAGAGATGCATGCAAATGCAAGGTTAGATGATCCTACCATGTACAGTGACTGAGATCTGAACTCGGACGTAAACTTGAATGTGACTGAGATCTGAACTCGGATGTAAACTTGAATGTAAGTCACTCAAGCAGAAAATATAGGTCAAAGTGACCTTATTTTGCCTGGATGCTGACCTACCACCAGAGGTGCATGCACATGCACAGTTAGATTATTGTACTATGCATAGTAACTGAGATATGAACTAAAATGTAAATTTGAATGCAAGCCACTCAAGCGGAAAATATAGGTCAGAGAGACCTAATTTTCTTGGAGGCTGTGAGTTAGCCCAAGATGCACCTGCATACAAAGTTTGATGACCCTACACTGCATAGTTACTAAGATATATACCCAAATGCGGACGCGGACGCGGACACGGACGCGGACGCCGGGGGTACTCCAATAGTCCCCCTCAACTTCGTTGAGGCGAACTAATTATACATAAATTGACATACACTAGCTAGCTGCTGTACCTATTGGTTTCTTTAACATTCAAAGTTTGAAAGTAAAGTACATGCATTTAGTTAAAGATATTTAATATAACAAAGAAAAACCCAGATTACCCAGACATGTACTTGGTACTAACACACTGACATCGATAATCAAAAGTGCAAACAGTGTCGTATTCTATCCTAATTGCAAAACTACAAAAACTGTGAGCATAGCTCACTGATATATACCCCTCGCTCCCCAATGTGATATTCAATCAAATCAATTTCTGAAAAAAAAAGTGCACATCTACATTATGTCACAAAAACATTGTTAAAGTCTCATGAAAATTTATTCAGTGGTTCCAGAGGAGAAGAAGATAAGAGATCGGTACCCACTTGTAATGTAATGGCTAAGTCCATGTTTTGCTATGGGCAACCCCAAAAATTGACCAAATCAAATTCTGAAATAGGTGAACATCTACATCATGTCACAAAGGCTATATTAAAGTTTCATGAAAATGTATTCAGTGGTTCAGGAGGAGTAATTAAGTAATTAGACAAGAGATTGGGTTCCCACTTTTAATGTAAAGTACATTGTCTGCTACGGGAAACCCCAAAAAGTAAATTTAATCAAATTCTGATATAAGAGGTGCACATCTACATTATGTCACAAAGACTGTGTTTAAGTTTCATGCAAATCTATTGTGGCAGTGATGGTATAAATTTTGTCACTTTTTGCAAGGCTAGAATATTATACAGTCATGTTGATACTGTATAAAACAAGATGTGTTTGTGAAACACTACATATGCCCCCAGATTCTGATTTTACCCCTTTTTGACCCCTATGACCTTGACCTTTGACCTTTGACCTAATATTTTTTTGCATATTTATGTTCCTCTTGACTAGACCTATACACTTGCCAAGTATCAAAAGTCTACCTTATATAGTTCAAAAGTTATAGCCAAGGTTAAAGTTTCGGACGCACAGACAAACAGACAGACAGACAGACAGACAGGACAAAAACAATATGCCCCCCGATCCTCGATCTGGGGGCATAAAAAACTGTAGTAAAAAACTATGTTTACATGTACTAAAATGTTTATATATACAGTTAAAGCACATAGGAATTCAATATTCCATTAAGGTTCCACTAAAGTCAAACATAGGTAATCAACTATTACAAAGTTCGCCTTGTTATGGCACGTTGTCTCAGCAACCAAATTTTGCCTGGATGCTGACATACTATCAAAATTGCATGCCTATGCAAGGTAACCTGAACCAACAATGTACAGTTACTGAGCTATGAACTCTGATGTATACATTAATGTAAGTCATACATGTGTAAAATGTAGGATTAAGTGATCTAATTTTGTCTGAATGCTGAGCTACCATCACAGATGTATGCACATGCAAATGCAGGATGATCCTACCATGTACAGTACCTTAGATCTGATCCCAAACATAAACTTAAATGTAAGTCACTCAAGCGGAAAATATAGGTCAAAGTGACCTAATTTTGCCTGGATGCTGACCTACCATCAGAGATGCATGCACATGCAAGGTTAGATGATCCTAGCATGTACAGTGAGTGAGATCTGAACTTGGACGTAAACTTGAATGTAAGTCACTCAAGCGGAAAATATAGGTCAAAGTGACTTAATTTTGCCTGGATGCTGACCTACCATCAAAGATGCGTGCATATGCACAGATAGATTATTGTACTATGTATAGTAACTGAGATATGAACTAAAATGTAAATTTGAATGCAAGCCACTCAAGCAGAAAATATAGGTCAGAGAGACCCAATTTTCTTGGAGGCTGTGAGTTAACCCAAGATGCACCTGCATGCAAAGTTTGATGACCCTATATTGCATAGTTATTAAGATATATACCCAAATGCGGACGCGGAAGAAGACGTGGACGCGGACGAGGACATGGACACGGACGCCGGGGGTACTCCAATAGTCCCCCTCAACTTCGTTGAGGCGAACTAAAAATTAGGACACTCAGTAAACATAAAACATTTGTCTGTATTTCTCGAGCTGTAAGAAATTTAGTAAAATATTATTTTAGAATGCGCTCTTTGAAACATAATCTACACATACACACTGAGAAAATTGTTAATAAATTGGAATTTTATATTTTTTAGGCGAATCTTTTCATTTGGGTTTGGTAAACACTCAATTTTCAAAAAAATCAGGAGGTCTAAAAAAGGACTTATATGATTCAAAATTGTTTTGGACGTATACTTTAATATCTAAGGGAGGGCAAGCTAATGCCGATTAATGGGGACTACTCTCCATTTTCAAGATTCAGTTCAATTTTGGTACATAGGGGAAGTAATTCCACACATTCGGGTCAGAAATTACCACATTGCTGCTTTAAAACATATGATGATAGACAAAACAATGTTAGCTTGCCCTGCATTATACATCACAGCATTCGTGCAGAACAATTTTGACAAGAATCAGACATTTTCCTGACCTCCTGATTTTTTGGAAATTTGAGTGTGTACCCACGGAAATGATTTGGTTATAAAATCTTTATTTTAAAATAATTTACAATTTATACAGAGAGTACATGTAAATTATGAGTGAAAGAATGCATTTCTTCATGATTTATTACTATATTTCATGTAGCCTGAAAAATACAGGCAAAAGTTTGATCTTCACTGTGTGTCCTAATTTTTTTACTTTAGTGGAACCTTAAGGGTGTCCACTGGTCAGTTTGAATGTCAGATAAATGTTATTTTATGTCAGACAACTGAGTAAGTAATTTCAGCGAAAAAATTGCGGATCTTGTTTTTGACATATATTAGACTTACAATAAGCATGATAAGTCATCGTAAATTTGGTATTAAACTGAACTCCTCTGAAATTTTTATAGGATTAATATGGATGTACTATAACATGTATAACCAGTAAACAATGTTAAGCCCTGGACTGTACTGGGGCAAAACAATTAGAAATTAATGAAATCTTGCCCGAATGCGCCTTAAGATGTATATAATGAAAAAAACAGTATACCCCCTATCCCCCATGGGATATAATTATGAAACAATAACTATCATGACTATATGTTTACTATTCTTTTGAATGGATAAAACCAGAAAAGTATCAAAATCGGATAGAAAAATCAAAATGTGACCAGTGAGCCTCCTTAAAACAGAGAAGCTGTATGTGATTGTACATCAACCATAACAAAAAAGAAATTCTTCTCTTACTGTTATATCTTCACAATTGGAATTGCTGATTTCCTCTAAAGACATAATAAATTCACCTTCTTCCTGGACAAGCTCCATATCATCTGTTTCTGTATTAAATGGACCAGAGAGGTTTGAGTATGATATAATTTTCTTGCAACTTTTATTCACTAAATTTCCTCCCTTTGCTGCAGTAATTGGCAATTGTTTTGCTGTATTTTCACTGTCCTTTAATGAAGTGTCAGGAGTGTGTTCTGAATTTATATCCACATTTGAAGTATGCAAAATGTCATCATCTGACACAATTTCTTGTTTGATTTCCAAATCAAATTCTTTCAGTTGTTCAGCATGTTCAGAATATTTTCCAACTTCACCTGGATCCATGTTTTGAACATCGGGATGTTTAACATTATTGCTGGTAGAAATGGCAAATGATAATTTAATAGGAAATGGTTCATTAGCTTTGTTTGCTGTAGCACTTGCAATATTTGAATTAGCACTGGCAATATTTGAAGTAGCACTGGCAATATTTGACGTAGCACTGGCAATATTTGATGATATTGAAGAATGTTCACCATCAATTGTTTCGTCTGCACATGAATTGTAAATATACATTGATTGATTACTTGTAAGATACAAAGGATACGGAACATCATCTGATCTGTTGTTAATTTCAGAATCGCTGAATTGCATATCTTCATCACTGGAATCATGAACAAAGGTCTCATAATCACAAACTAAATGCATGTGTAATTGAAATATTAGCCGACTAAGCAATGAGCGGAATTTTAAACATTTACAGAGGATTATAAAGTCCCTGACATCTTCTTCGTTAAAAAGATTTAAAATTCCTGTATAAAGATAAGTAATTAATGCATCCACGATGTGCTCTTCAAAGTCTTTTAGAAGAAATGCCTGTTGGTTATGATCTAAAATGACTGGAGAGATCTGGAATTTTTCTATCGCTGCAGCTAAAACAGCATGGTGAACATGCACTTTTCCAGTTTTGGTTTCTATACAACAGTCTGTCCATTTCTGTTCTATCCGTAACATGTTAAGGGCCTTTCCAAGCTTATCTCCATGTCCCTTGTCATCCAATGTCACAATGGCCAAATGAGCATCCCTGAAACGGTAAACACATGCATGTATTTTCTATAGTTATAAATATAAAAAATACAAAGTTAGAAATGATGCACACATATATCACAGCATACACATGGTACACAACGTCATGTATAGAGGATCATATCTGTTAGACACAATAACGTAACCCTAAGTCCACTATGTTCCCATGGTGGACTGAGGGTTACGTTATCATATCTATACATATCTGTCGGTCGGTTATACTGAGGGTTATAGTACAATTCTTCTCCCTTATGGCATTCATTTACTAGGGATGAGTATTGTGAATAAAATATTGTATGCAGGGGTATCGTGATACGTATCGATATGTCTTCCAATTTCTCAATTTCATTACATTTTCAAATCTTCTTCAATCAACTATTTTATCATGTTTATGTAATTAAAATAATAGTAAGATAGTTGATCTTAGGTGGGACAAGAGTGTTTATTTTTTGCAAGTAGCTAAATACATTTGTTTTTCCCTTATATGACTTTTTCATACCAAAATCAGTAAATTTCAAGCATTTAGGTGGTACTGATTCTGAAATTTTAGCAGAAATGCTGGATTCCGTATCGGTGTACTGAGTTTGTTGAAAAATATTGCGATGTATCGATATATCGGTGTATCTTTATAGAAACCACAACCTTTTACCATTACTGAAAAATCCCTATTCTGTGAAAATCATTCAAAATAAATTCGAAAAATTGTAAATTTGGCCCCTTTGACCCCTTAAAGATTGGGAACAGTATGAGTAATGCCAAATCTTTTGACATGATACTTACAGCTAAGAACAAAAGGAATCCAAAGAAAAAAAACCATAAAAATCTGATGAAAAATAAAGAATTAACACATTTTGTAAAATGCAATTTTTGGCCCTTTGACCCCTTAAACTTAAAGCTTGGAAATTGTAACAGCTATACTGAATCTGTTGACATATTGCCGAAAGCTTACAGCAAGAGGAATCTAAAGAAGAAAACCCCATGGAACACAAATGATCAAGAATAAATATTTTAGTATACTGTACTCATAGCATGGAAAGGAAACCTGTTATCAAAAATATAATGGCTGAGGGCTATGTTTATTTTTCATAAGAAATCCATAGAAAAAACTGCATCAAATAACAATTAAATTTTTTGAGATTGCCCCCGTTCATGCCCCATTAATCTCATGAGCGGTACACATGTATGCTACGTGAAATCTCGACATACTACTGATTTGAAATTACATCAGGAGCTCACTAAAAAGACACCTCATCAAAATCTGATAAATAATAAAGATTCTATAGGCAAAACACCCAATTCTACCCCTTTTTGGTCCCTTTTTTCTAGATGGGACCAGGATATCAAAATTATAATCCAGTCTTGAGCAGGTGCCAAGAAACATCATACTAAATTTTCCGTCCACTAGAACCAGTTACAGTCCACAGACAGGTAAATATGTGAAAACACCCAACTTTACCCCCTTTTGGCCTCTTTTTCTGTAATGGGCCGGGTCAGCAACCTGAAAGTAAAATTCAGTCTTAAGTGTGTGCCAAGAAACATCATATTACAGTGAAATCTGTCTTGAGAGACCACCCCTTTTCTTTTGCCACCAGAGAGTGGCCTTTCAAGACAGGTGGTCCTTTAAAAGAGGTTTATTTGACATGAATTTTACACAGAGTAGACAAATTGTGATGGTCTTCTGAAAAAGAATGGTCTATCATAGTAGAGGTCTCTCAAGATATAGGTTTTACTGTAATGTTTGAAAATGATCTGTTAACTAGAACCAAAGTTATGCTGTCCACCAACGGGAAATTATGTGAAAACACCTGATTTTACCCCTTTTGGACTTTTTTTTTCTAAAATGGGAGTGGCTAGAAACCCAAAGTTAAAATCCAGTCTTAAGCATATGCCAAGAAACTTCATATAAAAATTAGAAAATAAGCCATCCATTAGAACCAAAGTTTAAATGCTGTCCACAGATGCCAAGATTGCACCACACCATATATGACCACAATTTTTTTGCTCTAGTATAAAAATATTAAAACTTTGAAAATTTTATGGAAAAGGGGCAATATACTAGTATAATTTGGTTTCGGATGTCTTCAAAATTGCAGGGTGGGTTGATCTTGCCATGATTATGAAATTGGCTGGAGACAATCAATTTATCATGTTTATAAATATTATCTTATCAGGACAAGGAACACCAATACATTTTGCATCAATATCATATCAAAATTTCAGGATCATAGTTATTGTAATATCAAAGATATTGCATTTTAAAATTTCAATTTTTTTACATATTATATAGATAAACTTCAATAGCTTCACTGTGCTGTATTGGGGTGAATGATTAAAATCCTCTGATCTGATTGGTCAATCAAGTACTGAGATATCATGCCGGATAACAATATAAACCACGAAAGTGGTGTGATCATGGATTATGACAATAGCTAGTTCCCCATTTAACAATGAAATGTGCACTATGTGAAGATTCTGAGAGAAGATCTTTGAATGTGTTTTCCCATAGGGTATAATATTAAACTAAGTTCCCTACTGGCGACCATCTTGGATGAGGTCCACAACTTCCATCATGACGACAAAATGTAGTCCTTGGCATACATTTTTGCTTTAAATTTTAACCTCTATCTCAAATTTTATTGAAATACAAGGCAAAATGTATAAAGTTACAAAAAATTTGACCAATCAAGGGCAATAACTTCTTTATACGTATTCAGATTTTATTCAAAATTTCTAGGTGGGTAGATCTTAATATGCTTAACATTTTTGCAATTCAAAGTTTACCTCTATCTGTTATAGTTTCTTTTGATGAAAAATTAAAAAATATCAAAGTTTTGAAAATTTCATAGAATAAATAAAGGGCTATGCCAAGTGCAGCATGATACAACTGCAGCATGTCAACCACTGAAATTTGAATAAGTACTAATTTAAAAGTGAATTTGGAAACAGTAATTAAATGGACACAATAAGGAGCTTGACACAGTAATTAGCTGGACATAAACAAAGGAACATTAAAATTAGCCCTTTTGATCCCTGAGAGCTCCGTAACTGTAAGATTTAAGCAAAATTGTTGACAGACTACTGACAGAAGATGAATCCAAAGAAGAAAATCCCAATCAAAATCCGATTTAAAATAATTCAAAAATCTAATTTCGGTCCCTTTGACCCATTATAGGTTGGAAAGGGTAAGAGATATGCCAAATCTGTTGACATACAAGCACTACCATAGGCTTACAACAAGAGGAATAAAAAAAAATCCAATCAGAAGCCAATAAAAACAGATATTTTACATAATTTCAAAAATTGCAATTTTGGCCCCTTTGACCCCTTACAGTCTGTGCCAAAAACTTCACTAGACCTAGGGGGTTAGTATAAAGGTCCTGTTTTTTGCTAGCCCAAACTCAATTTCAGTAGCACTGGTAGAAGATTCTTTGTTAATAAGGTACATGTACAATTTTAACTAGCCCAGCAGGCTAGTGACGTCACATTTTTACTAGCTGGAGACTGATTTCACTAGTCTCGGGCATAGGGCTAGTGGCTACAGGCACAGACTGCCTTTATAGGAAATGGCAAGAGCTACGCCAAATTTGTTGACTTACAACTGAAAGCTTACAACAAAAGGAACCTTAAGAAAAAAATCCAAGCAAAATCGGATGAAAAATAAAATTTAAGGTAATCTTGATGTTTGCCATTTTAGACCCAAGTTGGCCCCTCTCATAGCTCAGTAAGGAAACAAGTTATCAAAAATCTGATGGTGCAGCACTTTATCTATTTTTTATTAAGAATCCATTGCAAAAAACTGCACCAAAATCAGACTAAAAGTAAAACATAGAAAGTAGCCACAGCCTGCTAAGCTCACCTCGTTGCGAAGCATTGTCACATTTAAACATATCAGTAAACAGGAATGGACTATAATCATTCTTTTTAATGGATTCATTCATTCATGAAATATAGGTCACAGTCAGCATCCGAAGCATGCATTGTTGTTGTCTTCCCAAAAATGCATCATACATACCAATATGGTTGATGTGGGACATGTCAGTAAGCGGGAATGGACTTATAACCATTCTACCTTATTAATCAGCATGCCCACTGATTTTTGCAGTTGGGGGTACATGTACCCTTTGAATTTAAATTTGGGGGTACAAGGCGTTTTCTGGGGGTACATATGTATGCCAGTATTTAAACTTCGCTGCTTTAAACATTTTCGCAAAGAACCTATCAAGTTGCATGACATATTGCGACAACTATTTTCCTTTCACTTTTAATTTGAACAATACATTTGGATCTGAAAAACCACAATGTTTAATAATCAAGTTTTTAAATGTACGTGCTTGCAAGTTTTGATTTTTGAAATGTACATGTATATTTTATAATGTACGTGAATTATGTACTGCAGTACGTGAATGGGCATGCTGATTAATATCAAAATACCGAAGTTACTGTTAATATATTTTCTGCATATGCGCATTTCGACAACTTATGTCTCATCAGTGCAGATGAAAAACCAAAACATTTGGAAGTCCATTACCCAAAACGTGTAAAATCTGATGGAGAACAAATAGCCAAATGGGTCTAAATAGAAAAGCCAAATTCAGCTAAGGACAGAGCTATGCATGAGGGAGATACTCCTTAGTTTTAAACAAAATTTGGTAAAATTTAGATGTTGCAAATTTAAATAAATTCGGTTTTCGGGTCAGCACCATAGTACTGAGTACTGGGTTGGTGAATACCCTCGGGGACTAACAGTCCACCAGCAGAGGCATCGGCCCAGTGGTAATAAATATCAAAATACCGAAGTTACTGTTAATATATTTTCTGCATATGCGCATTTCGACAACTTATGTCTCATCAGTGCAGATGAAAAACCAAAACATTTGGAAGTCCATTACCCAAAACGTGTAAAATCTGATGGAGAACAAATAGCAAAATGGGTCTAAATAGAAAAGCCAAATTCAGTTAAGGACAGAGCTATGCATGAGGGAGATACTCCTTAGTTTTAAACAAAATTTGGTAAAATTTAGATGTTGCAAATTTAAATAAAATCGGTTTTCGGGTCAGCACCGTAGTACTGAGTACTGGGTTGGTGAATACCCTCGGGGACTAACAGTCCACCAGCAGAGGCATCGGCCCAGTGGTAATAAATATCAAAATACCGAAGTTACTGTTAATATATTTTCTGCATATGCGCATTTCGACAACTTATGTCTCATCAGTGCAGATGAAAAACCAAAACATTTGGAAGTCCATTACCCAAAACGTGTAAAATCTGATGGAGAACAAATAGCCAAATGGGTCTAAATAGAAAAGCCAAATTCAGCTAAGGACAGAGCTATGCATGAGGGAGATACTCCTTAGTTTTAAACAAAATTTGGTAAAATTTAGATGTTGCAATTAAGTCGCTCATAGGTAAATTATAGGTCAGAGTCAGCATCCGAAGCATGCATTGTTGTTGTCATCCACAAATGCATCATACATACCAATATGGTTGATGTAGGACATGTCAGTAAGCAGGAATGGACTTTAACCATTCTACCTAACCAAGTCGCTCATGCGTAAAATATAGGTCAGAGTCAGCATCCGAAGCATGCATTGTTGTTGTCATCCCAAAATGCATCACACAAACCAATATGGTTGATGTGGGACATGTCAGTAAGCAGGAATTGACTTTAACCATTCTACCTAACCAAGTCGCTCATGCATAAAATATAGGTTAGAGTCAGCATCCGAAGCATGCATTGTTGTTGTCATCCCCAAATGTATCATACATACCAATATGGTTGATGTGGGTCATGTCAGTAAGCGGGAATGGACTTTAACCATTCTACCTAACCAAGTTGCTCATGCTTAAAATATAGGTCAGAGTCAGCATCTGAAGCATGCATTGTTGTTGTCATCCCTAAATGCATCATACATACCAATATGGTTGTTGTGGGACAAGTCAGTAGGCAGGAATGGACTTAAACCATTCTATCTAACCAAGTCGCTCATGCGTAAATAATAGGTCAGAGTCAGCATCCGAAGCATGCATTGTTGTTGTCATCCCTAAATGCATCATAAATACCAATATGGTTGATGTGGGACATGTCAGTAAGCAGAAACGGACTTTAACCATTCTACCTAACCAAGTCGCTCATGCATTAAATATAGGTCAGAGTCAGCATCCGAAGCATGTATTGTTGTTGTCATCCCCAAATGCATCATACATACCAATATGGTTAATGTGGGACATGTCAGTAAGCGGGAATGGACTTTAACCATTCTACCTAACCAAGTCACTCATGCGTAAAATATAGGTCAGAGTCAGCATCTGAAGCATGCATTGTTGTTGTCATCCTCAAATACATACCAATATGGTTGATGTGGGACATGTCAGTAAGAGGGAATGGACTTTAACCATTCTTCCTAACCGGACGCTGATGTGGTCGCCGACGCCGACTCTCAGGGTATCACATAAGCTCCCCTCACTTCGTGAGGTGAGCTAAAAATCAATTTTTTGAAATTTGCCCCATTTGGGCCCCATTTATCTCATGAACGGTACATGCCTCCATTTGACATACACTAGATAGGAAATTTCCTCAGGAACAGACTGAAAGAAACCCCATCAAAATCTGATAAATAATAAATATTCTACAGCCAAATGTGTGGAAACACCCAATTTTACCCTCTTTGGACCTTTTTTTAAACATAGAAAGCAGCCACAGCCTGCTAAGCTCACCTCGTTGCGAAGCATTGTCACATTTAAACATGTCAGTAAACAGGAATGGACTATAATCATACTTTTATGGATTCATTCATGCATGAAATATAGGTCACAGTCAGCATCCAAAGCATGCATTGTTATTGTCTTCCAAAAATGCATCATGCATAACAATATGGTTGATGTGGGACATGTCAGTATGTGGGAATGGACTTTAACCATTCTACCTAACCAAGTCACTAATGCATAAAATAAAGGTCAGAGTCAGCATCCGAAGCATGCATTGTTGTTGTCATCCCCAAAGGCATCATACATACCAATATGGTTGATATGGGACATGTCAGTAAGCGGGAATGGACTTTAACCATTCTACCTAACCAAGTCGCTCATGCATAAAATGTAGGTCAGAGTCAGCATCCAAAGCATGCATTGTTGTTGTCATCCCCAAATGCATTATACATACCAATATGGTTCATGTGGCACATGTCAGTAAGCAGAAATGGACTTCAACCATTCTACCTAACCAAGTCGCTCATGTGTAAAATATAGGTCAGAGTCAGCATCCGAAGCATGCATTGTTGTTGTCATCCCCAAATGCACCATACATACCAATATTGTTGATGTTGGGCATGTCAGTAAGCAGGAATGGAATTTAACCATTCTACCTAACCAAGTCGCTCATGCGTAAAATGTAGGTCAGAGACAGCATCCGAAGCATGCATTCCGCTCTGTCATCCCAAAATGCATCATCCATACCCATATGGTTGATGTAGGCGTTGTCAGTAAGTGGGAATGGACTTTAACCATTCTACCTAACCGGACGCCGACGCGGACGCCGACGCCGACGCGGACGCTAGGGGTATCACATAAGCCCCCCTCACTTCGTGAGGTGAGCTAAAAATGGGAGGGGCCAAAACAATGAAAACTACACCCAGCCTTCCTTTTCTGCGAAGAAACACTTTTGATCAAATTGATCAACTTTAACTTCAGATATTGACCAAAAACAAAAGTGTCTACAGACGACCACCCCATACGATGACGACAACGACAAACACAATAACAGCGCCATACCATTTTATCGGTAATTTATACTTCTTGCCTTTGATGTGTTCTGATCGATAAAGTCATTATCAACGTACTGGACCATATCAGAAATTTATTGGGTCAGTACGTCAGATGACATGCGCGAACCGAAGTGACGCGCATTAATCTGAATTTAAAGTCAGCCCATGAATGATATTAATTGCGTCAACAAACAGTAAACAATTTTGAAATTATTCGTAATTCATACAGAAAACACGTTTCCCTATAACTTTTGACTATTTCTGAAAAATTCATACCTTGATACTGCAATAAAAAACATCAGGCCATGAATCCAATTCACTATGATGGTTTGCTTTCTTCTAATGAACTGTCTCCGATCTTAAATGAAGACAAAGAGACGCCTACCCCGTTACTACAAACCCCTACAATACTGAATAACGCAGGGTGTATTCAGTGACAGGAAAGGCGCCATGTTCAAATGACGGTCTGTGTTTGACGAGTTTATCTTCTAGGATAATGTCTATTTGAAGCAATAATTACTTACTATGTTGCGGCATTGATTGTAAAGTGTTTAATATCAGTTGAATGCGGCTTTTTTCATCATTTGCTACACTATTTCCAACGGATATAAAATCACATGACGTGGCTTGTTCAAACCCAACGTACAGAAGGATGTGACGTCACACTAGCCTGACGTCAACAAGAATTGTGCACAATACAGTTTACGCATGAATTATTCGCCAAAGAAAGAGTTCCCTTTATTTTTTTTCAAACTTAAGAACGAAATTGCAATATTTGGAAATTCCCGATAAACAGAATATAGGACTTTTTGTTTTTGATACGGACTTTATCACTGTAGCATATCAGGTTCGCCCTAGCGGGCTCACCTGATATACTACCGTGATAAAGTCCGTATCAAAAACAAAAAGTCCTATATTCTATATATACATGTACGACCACAAATTTTTTTGCGGTCGTATAAAAGGGGCAATTACTCCAAATGGGTTATCAGAATTTCTTCAAGACTACAGGGCAGGTAGATTTTGTCATGCTGTCAGATCATTTTCACCCCATGTCAGATTTTTCATACGCCCGTTGAAAGACGGACGTATTATGGTATACCCTCCGTCCGTCTGTCCGTCCGTTAACTTTTTGGTTTCTGGAGATTTTTTCTGTAACCGCTTGACATATTGATTTCATATTTAGTATATGAGTATATCTAGGTGAGATACAGATCAAGTTCGAATTTGGTTCTCGTCGGTTGATTTTGTACAGAGTTATGGCCCTTGTACTTAGTGAAATTTTGAAAAATATAGGTTTCCGGAGTTTTTTTTCTGTAACCGCACGACATATTGATTTCATATTTGGTATATGGGTATATCTAGGTAAGATACAGATCAAATATGAATTTTGTTCTGGTCCATTGATTTTATACAGAGTTATGGCCCTTTGACTTGCTGAAATTTTGGAAATATAGGTTCCTGGAGTTTTTTTCTGTAACTACTTGACATACTAATTTCATATTTGGTTTGTGAGTATATCTAGGTGAGATCAAGTTGGAATTTGGTTCCGGTTGGTTGATTTCATACAGAGTTCTGGCCCTTGGACTTTGTGAAATTTAATTGATATTTGTTAATTGTTACATCTTGGTAAGGCACATATTGTTTGATTTTTTTTTTCAATCAAAATTTTGTTGTGGTCCAACAATGCCATAAAGTTCGACTTGACAGTGGATGGGCGTATCATGCGCTCTTGGCGCAGCAGTTTATTTATATCTGTAACGGTTTTTGGGTTATTTGCCAAAAAAGCTTACCCCTATGTGCTAAGTTTATGACAGACGACGGACGGACGGAGACAGACACCAAGTGATGGCAATAGCTAATGAGAGAGATAAATTGAAAAATAATAATTTCCCTTGTGATATTCATGTAAAATGTTTTTATCAAACTATCTCCCTTGCAATATTTCTATGTTCTATAAATCCAGCAACAGATTTATAAAGCACATGTGCTTTAGTTCACCTTTTTGTATTGAAAATGTTTTAAAATGGATATAAGGAATACAATTTCAAATATTTTGAACTTTCTTTACAATTTAACAATGCTTAATTAAGTATTTTGTAATTTCTTAATGAATGAAACCTAAATGGACAAGTATGAGACAAAAATGGTGGAATAATACACTTGAGACACCTTTTAAATACCTAGCATATATGCCAAGGAATTTAATGAAAAAAATAGTCATTTTTCTTTACATCGATCCGTTTAGCCGTATTCACAGCATTTTAAGGATTTTACTCCAGTTCTCCAATTCTGGATCCGCCCCTGCAGGCAGGGAAAAAGTTTTCCACTTTTGATATCTGTAATGGTTTTTGAGTTATTTTCCAAAAACATCAATTTACCCCTAGTACTATTTTCAAAAATGGTAGCCATGGTGTTTGGTCCTTGGACTAATCAAACACAAATAATGATTCAGGCTAAGTTTGGTTAAAATTGGCCTGGCGGTATCAGAGGATAAGATTTTTGAAAAAGTTTACAATGTACCATGGACGGATGGCAATAGACAATATTTTATTTGCGCAAACATATTTACAATATAAACAAGTACACACAAAATAACACAAAAATTAACTCATGCAGTATATCACATTAGACAATGTAAATCAACATCAAAAAGGAAAAAGACAAATAAACAAATATAACATTAATGAGTATTAAATAAATTGTTAAGACAATTTATTTTTCTGATTTCTGAGTTCGAGACAGCTAGATATGAAATTGGAAGACATCTTTAAAACATTCAGGAGTTTACTGTTTAATATAATATTAATTTTTTTACTATTACACATTTCATTAAATGATTTATAAATTGATGATATTTTATTATTAAAGATATCTCGCTGGGCTTGGTAACAGTTACAATCTAAAAGAAAATGCATTTCATCTTCTATGAACAATTTACAAAGCTGACATATCCTGTTTGTGAGGGGAATCTGTAGATGTCTTCCTCCTTCAATCATTAATTTATGAGAGCTTATTATTACTTTACAAATCATGGATCTGTCAGTCATTTTTTGTTTGTTAATTTATCAACATAAGCTGGTCTTTGACCAAACTTATGGATTCCTGAGAAAAAGGATAATTTAGAGTTATTTTTTATATTTTTAATATTGCTCTTAAATATATATATTATACAATTACGGCCCGCATAGGAGGTGGACATCAATAATTGTCAACCTGGGAAGTGTTTTCTTCCCGAGGGCTTTAGCCCGAGGGAAGACAATACTTTACGGGTTGACAATTATTGATTTCCACCGACTGTGAGGGTCGTAATTTGTTTATTATACCGAACAGACGTATTTCACATGCATTGTGTTTTTTTTTACCCTCCTCTTGATTGTAATTATAGTTTTTGTAAAAACAATGCAGACAACTTCTAGTAAAGCGCTTAATTGATTTAAACTTTTGGTCAAGCGCTCAGGTGATTTCAAAGGAGTTGTCGAGGGTGACAATTTTAATGTCCTATGCGACATCACGAATTGTCATACGTCATGTGATCAAGAATGATCCAATATAAAAATGTCTTCAAGAGTGAGGTATAATAAATATCATTAAATCTTTGTTTTAGTCTCTTAATATTAACTTTAAGCATCAAATGATTGTTGTTTAAATAACTATAGCCTAATGAATTGACAAGTTTTTTTAACTTGTTTTGCCCATCATGTGCCCATGGATGGATTTGAATTTTTTGTTAAGTTGTTAATTTCATAAACAAGTGTATTTTCATCAGAAAGAACAATGAAGAAAATGGCTAAAGAAGTTAATGATAGATGAACTAATTTTATTTTTCATGGGTAATCTGGCTAAGGGCGATTTAAAAAAAAATGACACTCAGATATTTTTTGTCCCAAAATCAAAATAATAGTGTTATTGATATAATATCTTTTACTATTAGGTGTAGGACAGAGTGTGCTACATTTTCCCCAAATTTCATGAGGATATCTTGTAAAATGCAACAGTTATGTCGAAAAAACATGCCAAAAATGTCCTAAGTGCAACGCTTTTTTGTGACAATATTTTTTTTCCCATCTTTTTTATGATGTATCAAAAAGAATGCAATGATTTTATGCACAAATTTAGTCTTTTCTTACATTGATTAATTTATTGAGTTTCAAATTCCATTGATAGAAGGGACATTGATGTGAAGGGAAGGTCACAGTCAAAGCAGAGAAAAAAGCAGTGCCATGTCCCAAGTGCAACAGAAAAAATGTCATATTGGAAATTGAGTAGATATTTTGAATAAATTATCATTTATTGATTATAATTTTTAAGTCATAAATGTACAAAAATAACTTTAAGAATAAAAAAATCCTGTTGTTAAGCTTGTATATTGCAAAACAAATTCTTGAAAATAAACAAAAATTGTACCCACTCAAAATTGTCCCAAGTGCAACATTTGATGTTTATCAACTAACCTCTCAATTGATATTGTTTGCATTTGAATATTTGCTTTCTATTTCAGATAACAGAGACCCAAAGATCATTTTCCTAGAAAACTGGAGTTGTCAAAGGCATTGTCCTTGATAAGAACCAGTATACCCTCTGTCCCAAGTGCAACACCTTTTTTAGTACCATTTATTAAGCTTTGAAAATTTACAAAAAAATATAGCAAGATATTTCATTCTTTGTTTCTAATCTAAAAAACATATATTTAAGTAATTGAGGACATAACAAGAAGAAGTTTGAGTATTTATGATTATAGAAGTAGTAAAATGATTGATAACTTACATATATTTTACTATTTTGGAAGATAAATAAGTAAAAGAATTGCTCAAAATTGTATTTCTCCAAGGTATTGTTGTGTTAACCATTTTATTTCCTAAGAAAAATGGAATAATAAAGCTTCAAAAAATGTTCAGGTGGTATTTATAAATTACATTTAGATGTGTTGCACTTGGGACACATTTTCAATACTATCATGCTAAAGCTAGTTGTATGTTTTCAGATAACCATAGGGCTTCCATTTCAGATGTATTTGATATTTTGATTATTAATCATTATGTTTTTATTGAAGGAAAATATGCATTTTGCAACTGCTATATGATTATAAAAATTTTGTTACATATATTTTTTAGTGGGGTTTCATAAACATAATAAGAAAAAGAAGGGAAACGGGGAATGTGTCAAAGAGACAACGACCCCAAGGGGAGCAACAACAACTCAAAGCCACCATAAGATCTTCAATGAACGGTGAGGAAACCCCACACCCAACGGTAGGCCGGAGTCGGCCCCTAAATAAAGAGTAATCAAGTTCAGCGAAATAAGCATCTTCCTAGACTCCGATAGACATAAAGTGAACTAACAAGAAAACAGACAAGATGTGCCCATAATGGGTTGACAGACAAAATGTGCCCATTATGGGCACATTTTGCTTCTTGATTCAAGATAAATGTTTTTTTTCTGTCCTTTAGAAGTATTGTAATATCCAATACAACAGTTTACCTTTTAGAAGCATTTTTTTAAACAATATTTAACAAAAATTGAATTTTTAGTTTCATTATATTTTTGGTCCCAAGTGCAACAAATATATCTAAAATCACCCTGGATCAAAAATAGCAATATTGGTGTAATTCTTAACAGTAATAAATGTTTTACTTCATTACAAGTTGCAAAGTGCATCCTTATTGTACAGAAAAATTGTCTATTGTGTTCTTTCACCTTTTTTTATTGTTTTTATTGGAAACTTGTTTGTCATTTAAATAGAAAATGAAGTTATAAATCGATGGTACAAATAAATGATTTAATTCAAGCACAAAATATTACTAAAAAATGTTGGGCTTTTTTTAAGTTACACTTTGGAATACAGCAGTATGACATTTTTTGCTTAATGCTCATAAAAAGTGTGAATTTCCTTTGCATAATGTCCCGAGTGCAACAAATTATGTAAAAATTGATTCGATTTATAAGAATATTTTTGGGGAAATTATTGTTTCTTTGATGAAAAGATATTACAAACAGCCCTTCCTTTTAAATAAACTAATATTCAAACATTTCTAAAGATATTTTAAGATAAACTTTATGAAATTATCTTATTTATTTTTTTTAAATCAGGTGTTTTTGTACGCTAAAAATTGAATGCGTACAATGTAGATTTCAGTGACAAGAAATGTGTCCTTTATGTTTAATAATTATCACATGACTTATTTCAACCATTTTTTGAGGAAAATGAAAGTTATTTAAATGTAATATATACATATAATTACCATACTAATGTATTGTCCCAAGTGCAACAAAATGTGGCAAAAAATGGCAAGTTTTTGATTAGTCGTATTTCTTCAGAAATCCATCATATCACTCAAATTTTTTGCGTGTCTGTTTAAAAATAAGTAAAGTTTAAAAACAAGTTGTTTTGTTTACAAAATATTGTCTAATATTTTCTTATTTAAAACTTTTTGAGCCATCATTGAAAAAGAAAACAGTATTTTTATTGAAATTTTTTTTTTCAAAAAAAAAAAGGAAATAGAAGTCACTTTTTCCTATCATAAACATGATAAAGTTAAAGTGATATACCTTTGGCAATTTGGCCAAATAAGAATCATTCACATGGCTATTATTTCTTGCAGTAATTACTTATAATTGTACTGGTTTCTGTTTATAAATTGGTTTTTAAAATATTTGAAACTTTTTTGTGCCTTTGTGTATTCACTTGAAATTTTGGATAATCAAATTTCAATATATGTGCTTTGTGGTCATTTAAGAATCACCAAGATTCATTGATGTTGAAAATTGAGCAAAAAATAAAAATGCGGTGTCATTTATTTTGAAATCACCCCTAATTCTGCTCGACATGCATCATGAATGGATGGAGACGGACGCCAAGTGATGGCAATGGTATATATTCCTAGGATTTTAATGAAAAAAATAGTAATTTTTTTCTCTTTTGCATTGCTCTGTTTGGCCGTTTTCATAGCATTATAAGGATTTTGTCCCTTTTCTAAAATTCTGGATCCGCCCCTGCTGGCAGGGGAAAAAATATTCAACATTACACCAGTGTTGATGGGTGTAAATTATTTAGGATGCTCATAGATACGATAACATAATCCTCAGTCCACTACGTTCACGGGAACGTAGTGCCTAGTGGATTGAGGGTTAATTTATCGTATCAAGGATGCTCAGTGCTCGCCACGCCCACAGCGGTCACAGAGATATGAACTACCTTTCGAGATCGACTAATGGTTTTTTATAGTTATTATATGGAAACAGCGTTGGCTTAGTGCAGTCTTTCTCGAAGTGAAGTGAGCAGATTTTTGTGTATTTGTTTGGTTCCCAAGATTCTTTTCTTCTAATCAAACGTAACCAGTCATCACGCTCCTTTCTGTTCCAAATTTTGTGTGGCAATGGATAAAAACGCACATCTCTTAATTCTGGATATTTGTCATAATTTCTTTGTCTCAGTGTGGATGATTTGCATCCTGGCACACAGCAACAATAGATTGTCATTTCAGGTTACAAGTGCGCAAATATTTACAATGCATTTTCCATAGGGGGGTTCCCCTGTTTGGCGATTATCTAAAAATAGACGAAGGCTTTTTTCCATCCCGGGGGTCCTGAAAATGATAAGAACTCATACAGATCTTTCGAATTCCAAAATAAAAAATGGGGGTCTATGCGGCGATTCTTGGTGTAAATTGAGGCTCAAAAAAGGGTATATTGAAAAAAGTAAAATATTTTTATGTCGACCAAATCCCATAAAAGGTCAAATTATCATCTCTGGGTTACATTGTTGAAATCAGATTTCCTATAAATCGAATTGTAACATGACANAGTATTCTAATTTAAAACTTTTAATTTTATTATCCACCAATCGTAGGAGTTGCAGTGCTTAATACTGAATACAGCTTTGGGTTCAAAACTGGATCCCTGTTCGAAAGTCAATATTTGCGCACTTGATACCTATAGCATATATTTATAAACGTCAAAACGTGACATGTCCTATATTTTTAGCAAGCCAAACACCAAAGAACATCATTCGACGGCAATTCATTAAAGTGTCACCTCTTTTGATTTTTAGAGCTATATTTCCCAGAGGTCACCCCCTGTCAGAAAAATGAAGAAATTTTTTTCTCGTTTTTAAGATATGTCGGCGTCATTCTATAACATATTGAATGAAAATGAAATTGAAGCCACGATCATATGCGGATAGTAGAAGGTCATCCATGTTGGTAACAAAGTCGTTCAATTTTATTGCAGTGTACCCATATTTGGAAGCTGAAATAATAAATCGGTCAATTTTAACAAAAAGGGCTTATTTGAAATAGACTATAGCCATAGAAATAGCCTAAATACCTATCATTTTGCCTAAAATCAATAACAATCCACTTACAATGATGAATGACATGCCAAAAAGTTTTCGATAACTGTTTGCCATATTAGGCAAAAGTGAAGTTTCAAGTGCCGCTAAATTTTGAAATTTTTACCAAAAAATCAATTTTGAAAATATGCAATTTTTCAAAAATTAATGCATTCAAAAATATGAAATACACTAATAAAGCTTCTCACATTTGTTCCGAAGCGATACAACAGGCATATAACCTATCTGCTTCTGTCAANGTAGTACCATTCAATACATAAGAATACAGAAAAACCTGAAAAACCCAATTTTGCTATAGGTTACAAGTGCGCAAATATTTACAATGCATTTTCCATAGGGGGGTTCCCCTGTTTGGCGATTATCTAAAAATAGACGAAGGCTTTTTTCCATCCCGGGGGTCCTGAAAATGATAAGAACTCATACAGATCTTTCGAATTCCAAAATAAAAAATGGGGGTCTATGCGGCGATTCTTGGTGTAAATTGAGGCTCAAAAAAGGGTATATTGAAAAAAGTAAAATATTTTTATGTCGACCAAATCCCATAAAAGGTCAAATTATCATCTCTGGGTTACATTGTTGAAATCAGATTTCCTATAAATCGAATTGTAACATGACATAGTATTCTAATTTAAAACTTTTAATTTTATTATCCACCAATCGTAGGAGTTGCAGTGCTTAATACTGAATACAGCTTTGGGTTCAAAACTGGATCCCTGTTCGAAAGTCAATATTTGCGCACTTGATACCTTCAAAGTGTTAACAAAATAAAAATCCGCCATGTTGTTTGTTTTGGTTTTCTGGACAAATCGGACCCGTGTGAGGTCGGCCCTATACAATTCGGCCTTATCTAAAAATCCTATCTTTTTCAATTCAAGTTTCATGTCGATACAAATTATAACTTTCAGCCTTTTGAAGAAAATTCCGTATTTTGCCGCCAAATTATGCAATTTTATTATCTTTTCTTCGAAAATCAAAAGTTTAATCTGTAAACTTGTTGACACATTTTGTGTTTTCCAAAAAATGGCTTCAGTAGCGTCTCAGTAAAATCGTTTGTGCAAGGAAACAACGGATGCGCGGAAACAAGTTCTCGCACTGCAAAATATATGCACTGCTTTTTTACATGCATGATGTATGCTTGTGTAATGTTTTTTATGTGATATGTATATGCTTATGCACTTGTGTTTATGCATGTGTAGTTCCAAGTATACTATATGAACATTTTTTTATGCTTGTCATCTGTATGTTTTTTGTTCAATGTCTGCATATGTGGTGCTTAAGTTTAAGTTTCTTGCTTTTTTATCTGCATGATATATTGTTTGTATAACTTGTGTATGTGTTTATATGTGTTATGTCTGCATGTTTTAGATGATGTATCATGTATGTATGCGGTTATTGTTGTATGGGTTTTAAAAGCTCTACATAGCTTATATGTATTGTTTTATGCTACCGACTTTAAATTAAGTTTAATTGACTTGACTATAAAAACAGAATATAACATTTAATACATGCAAAGCACTCAGTGGCATGAGCCAGTCTGTGCTAATAAAAGAGTTTTCTTCCGGCACCAAAGTTGTGTGGTAGCTCACTTCCAGAGCTGTGCAGCATTGTCACTAAGACTTTAATCCTTACCTTTTAGGTCGGGCTCTGTTTTGTGTTTTCTTCGACCTAAAATGAAAATTTTGATTTTTGATTTGGATTAAGGATGTAGTAAGGAGAGGTTTTTGAAATTCCTGAATGCAATTCGGATTTCTCGGATTTTTAAACATTAATACTATGTAATAATATTTTGTACCATTACATCCAATTTCCTAGTCATCAAAGTCTTCAGTAGGTCGTTTAAGGTCACTAAACAAAATTTCACTTTAGATTTTCCTTCAGTGTTAAAGAAATCATTACCTTTTCCATGTTATACTTTGGCAAAAGTCCAAGAGAGCCTTTTCCGCTAAATATCTTGAAAACAAGGTCCATAACCTATCAATATTTTTAGCCGATTTTATTCCTGTACCAATGCTCTTTCAATTTATGGTATCAATTTAAAATCGTAGATTTATTTTATTTCACCTTACTATATATCCTTAAATCAGACTAATCATGTTTCTACAGCTATTGTTTTTTTCTTCTTACTTTGAGGTTACAATTTTGATTTTAGATATTGATAACTATTTTCGTAGTCCTCATAAATAAATTGAAGCACCCCTTCTTGATTTTTTTTTTCATTTCTTTTTCACCACAATACTGTCATATTACAGGATCATAATAAAAATTTATAAAATAAAAGAAAAGTATGCAGTTAATCTTCCTAATTTATTTAAATATCTTCCCGTCTGTTTCAATGTTTAATTGCCTTGATGCCTTTTTACAGATTTCCGAAATGACATGACAGTCAAAATTGAATTCAGAATTTAATAATATTGTAATCCACAGAATCTTATTTAATTTTCTCTACAGGTCGGCCCAATTCTTCCTACGCATAATGAAATGAATTTAACTATTTTTAAAGACCCAAAGACAAGTCTTCTCTCACGAGATACTTAAATGTCATACTATGTCGTTTTTTTCTAAATTCTTAATCGTAATAACGGTCAACGGTCAATATACCGAGATGCTATCACGTTATAACGAGATACTAAGTCGTAAGAACGCCGAGATTCTATGTCGTTATAACGAGATCCTACGTCGTTATAACGAGAGATTTGTCATTTTAACGCATCTCTTTATAACGATATACCTGACATCGTTAAAACGACACAAATCTTAAATGTTATGACGACTATAAGTTTCTATTTATAACGAAATATTATCTCGTTATAACAACATAAGTATCTCGTCATAACGACATTTATATAAACATCTCGTTATGCTAGGTTTACACTGCCGATCAGATCAACTCTATCAACCCGGACCATGCTGTTTTTTTCCCGATCAACATCATAAAATTCATTGGTCGAGCTAGCTCCTGACGTCCACTCGACCTTTACCCGATTGAACACGACTAAAACTCGACCATTCTCGATCTCTTTACGATCCACGTACGATGTATGCTCGACTCTTATTCGACCAACCAGACTTTGTCAGTTTGAGCCAGAGTCATAACTCGATTAGTGTTAAATTAACTAGACCTTGTCGTGAGAAGACCGTGAAATTGTCGAGTGTACTCGAGTTTTGCCCTGTTGGTATGTTTGTATATATGGGGATGAAATGTTGATTTTCAGTTCAGCATGGTGGTAAAGCAGCAAAATTTGTGGCTGACGCTTCAAAGAAAGGGTGATAACTGTGGTAAATATAGAGTAGCAGGCAAGAGGGATCTGACACAGAAGGCGCATAGCTTGGGTTAGACAATACCAAATGATTCAAAGTCTTCATTATATAGAAAAATGCCTGTTCGCTTCAACACACAAGCATGCCACCCCCTCATCATGCATCAGAATGCGACTGTGTTATTTTCCTATACATGTAAGACTAATCAGATACATAAAACAGAAATCATATCATCACATAATATCGATGGTAACTAAATTTACAGTAGTTTCCGTGAATAGCTTAAAACCGGCTTTCGGTAGGAAAAATCAACCCTTTAGAAATTAAAAATGGCGAGCGGCTGCATCATTCGCCCAGTGCATTTTTTTATCTTCTAGTTCATCTTACAAATGCTCAAAACCGCATTTTCCTGATGTCATTTAGCTTAAATCATATCTTGTAACCATATCTTGTTCCAACCTGCTTGGAGGAAGCAATATTTATTCCTGGATTCATGTATTTAGTGAATCTAGTTCTGGAGTGTGTATATTGCGGATTCAATTTCAAATTCTATCATCATAGCTGGTCGATTGAATTTTAGCTCTATCCATGCATGTCATCCTTTAATTCTATTAGTAGCATGCACAATCTGATACTCTTTTCAACAATCCTGATATAGCCAGGTTGAACTTTTGCCATTATTTTGTGTCCGTTATCCATGAACTTTTCATTCAAATATCTACTCTCCAGAGACTGTCGAATCACGATAGAAGTCGTTGGTTCAATGTGAAAAAAAATATTATGTCTACTTCTTATCCAATTTGGCAATATAACCCCCAACTGGTAATATAGTTATAAATTGGATCTTATGGGAAACTCATTTAAAAGTTACCCCTTAAACCCCTAAGCCAACTAGACCCATTTGTTACGATTGCCCATGGATGGTCCTTTTTCAAAATAGCGTATATGTCATATTGTCAGCTAATACAAGATGATACTCAAAAGGGGTAGTCCTTGGATGTTCCCCTTTCAAAAAAGTATCTTTCTTGTCTGCATGCAATCCATATGGCCGACAACGGGGAACATAATTTAAAATCCGTCCCTCCTTGGATATCCCTTTAAAGATCTTTTGCTATGAAACTTAATTCTTTGCCAATTGGTAAAAATTGAAAACAATAGTCCTGGCTTGTCCCTACTTGAGATAGTATTCGACAGATTTTCATCATATCAAAGATGATCAAAAAAGGTATTGGATCGCTGCTGTTCAAACTGAAGTAAGGCCCTAGTGAGACAATGAGGCTTTTGAAAGCCTCTTGTTGAAGTATTGTGAAAGTATGACATGCTGTCGTGTTAGATCGAGTAAAGGTCTTGATTGGTCGAGTAAAAGTCAGATACAGGTCGGGAAAAAATCGGGTTACGGTCGGGAAGATCTTGTATAGAAAAAAGAAAGAATCATGTTAGTCGAGTAATGATCGAGTACTAATCGAGTTGATCTGGAAGTGACTCGGCATAAATCGAGAAGCGAATGAGTTAAAGTCGGGTAGAAATCGGCATGATCGGCTAAAATTTTGAAACTCGATCAAGGCCGATCCCTTTTCGACCTCTTCACGACTAACTCGATCAGACCCCGATTTATTCCCGATCTGTTCTCGACATAAAATGCACACGACCTCTTCACGATATTTTTTGACATGTCAAAAATATTCGGGAACAAAGCTCGAGTTCAGCAGAGTTAGTAAGATTGCTCCGATTTGATTAGTATACCGAACACGAGCATTCAAGATCTGTGTCCCGACCGATGAATATTCATGAACATTCATAGATCGAGTTCGGTCGAGTTGCTATGATCGGCAGTGTAAACCTACCATTATGGTAGGTTTACACTCCCGATCTAAGCATCTCGACCGAACTCGATCTATGAATATTCATCGATCGGGACACTGATTTTGAAGGCTCGTGTTCGGTCTACTAACCAAATCAGGGCGATCTTACTAACTCTGCTGAACTCAAAAGCGTTCCCGAATATTTTTGACCCCTCAAAAAATATCGAGAAGAGGTCGTGTGCATTATATGTCGAGAACAGGTCGGGAATCAATCGGGGTCTGATCGAATTTCAAAATTTAAGCCGATCATTCCAATTTCTACCATTCGCTTCTCGATTTATTCCGAGTCACTTCCAGATCAACTCGATTAGTACTCGATCATTACTCGACTAACACGGTTATTTCTTTTTTTTTCTATCAAGATCTTCCCGACCATAACCTGATTTTTTCCCGAGCTATATCCGACTTTTACTCGACCAATCAAGACCTTTACTCGAATTAACACGACAGCATGTCATCTTTTCACAATAGCACAACATGAGGCTTTCTAGAGCCTCAGTGTCTCACTAGGGCCTAACTTCAGTTTGTAAAGGGGCCATGCAATGAATATTGTCATCAAATTTGGCTGATGACCATGTTTGATATGATGAGAATATGCCGGATACTACATGTATCTCAAGTGGGGACAAGCCAAGGACGATTGATTTCAATTTTGGCGAACTGGCAAAGAAGTTTCAGAGTAGAAGATCTTTAAATGGATATCCTAGGAATGTCAAATTATGTTCCCCGTTGTCGTCCATCTTCCGGGATTTACGGAACGCGTAGAAAACGCGTAAAAATACTATAATAATAATAGTAGGTCTGGCACAAAGTTGTGTAGAATCGCGAATCTGCTCAATCCCAATGGAAGAATATTATTTGAAATTCAAGATCAAGAAGAGACTTTTAAAAAAACAATTTGATTTATTTTATAATTTATTGTTGGGAATATTACAGGCAACTGAATTGGTTTTCATCTACTCCGACTACAGAGCTGCAGGGCGGGTCCCCAGATGGTAAATAGGGAAATGCCCCATCTGTCCGGTGTAGGTCATTACACGGAAAGTCTAACCACGAACCATTGTAGCCAAACAGTGTGCAGAAACGCGAAATCCCATTTAGTATCAAGACCCATTCTTTATATTTTGTTCAAGTACAGACACGCTTGGAGTCGTATATAAAAGGCTTAATTTCCTGCCCCTACCCATTTCTTTGGACAGGAAAACTGAAGAAATGGATAGGGGCAGGAAATTTATTCTTCCAATCAAAACTCGTTGCCTTTTTGCTTCTTCCATCTGTATTACTTTTTTATGTGTGATTTTCTGACTTGATTTACTGGTTTTCAACCTGATATAGCATAAATATGGCTAACTGGACGTAATACTTAAATTAATTAATCCAAAAAAATATATGTGACATCCTGCGACCCACATTTTTTTCAGAAGGACCCAGGAAAATTTATATGGTGGGTCCCTGGGACCCCACCTGACGAAAGTGGAGGTAAATCCCTGTCAGATCATCTTAGATTACATGCAGACAAGTTGGATACTATTTTGAAAGGGGAACACTCAAAGACAATTTTGACCAATTTTAGCTGCAAGTGGTTAATTCAGAGAAGATCCCACGGGTACAACATTAAACTTTAAGCCCCTTTTAGCTGTCATCTTGTATTAGCTGACGATAAAGCAGATACTAATTTCGAAAAGGGAAGATCCACGGGCAATCGTAACAAGTTTGGTGTAATTGGCATACGGATTTCGGAAGTAACGTTTAAATGAGTTTTCTCATAAGATCCATTTTATACTATATTCCCAGTTTGTGGTTATATTGGATTAGAAGCCGACATGACGTTTTTTTACATTGCATGAACCAACGGAGGTCTATAGAGACTCAGCGGTCTCTGGGGAGAAGATATTTGAATGAAGAGTTCATGGACAACGGACACTAAAATGGCAAAATCTTAACCTGGCTATATCACACTCATTCTCAAATTATAGTAGCAATTCAGTGGCCCATGCAAAAACTGTACCAAAAAACCCTCCGGGCTACTATTTTTTCATCGTTTATTTGAAGTTTGTTTTCCATTGTTCAAGAAAACAATGGAAAAACCACATTTGTGGTAGGATTTTGCTTAGAAAATTGAGCTGAAAATGCCAAAATCGATATTTACGTTACTGTCTCAATCAACATAACAGTTTTTTGAAAAGGGGTTATTGAACAACATGCAACCGATGATACAGATTAAAGTATTACACATAACTGAAATGTATAAGTAATTTGAAATTTATACAACAGCTAGCATGTTTGTCGGAATTATAATTTTCTCTAACGGGATCATTGAATTTTTAAATTTTAGTGTCTCTGGATCAACTAAATATCTGACTTGGCTTCTTATACTGATACTAAAACAAACAAGAATGTACCCCTATTTACAAAGAATTATATACTTTAAACTTATAATACATACAGTATGCATTAATTTACATAAAACGGCTTTAAACTTTATCCCTTACTAAGTTTTGATCTTTTTTGAATGACGTAATAAGAGCGTAAAAATTTGTGCAATATTTACGTGACCTATTTTAGGAGAAAATCTTCTAACAGTACACCACTGTTGGAAGCAGTAACGAGTAGGAAAGACGTGCAAGAAGTCATAGAAATCACAAACAACTCAATATATGGTATATATTAGAAATTATCAAAGGATCTGAAGCTTTAAAATATTTACGTTACCGATATTTACGATACCTAATTGTTAAACAGGCTGTTAAACTTGAATAAAATTAGATAAAGTGTGAAATACTGATTGTGACTTCATGTACCAAACCATTACTGACCTTTAACATATTTTTCGATGATAAAGATATTGTATTCGGGTCTATTTTTAGGAAGGATAAGGTGTAAGGTCCTTGTCCTGTAAAATGTTCTGCTTATCGCTATTATTGATATAGGGACACAAGATAGAGCATTTTTTACTTCGATAATGCATATTTTCTATCGAAATTCGAAATTTTTTCATATGCATCACTGTAAGGTATTCAAAAAGGGCAAAATATTTACGTTACCATCAGTAACGTAAATATCCCTTCCCGTAAAACTTCGATGTTGACAATATGGAGGACATAAATGACGGTATGCACATACCGAGTTTAAGAAAATTATATTAACTTCTAGAAATGACTAACTTTTTTGGCAGTTTGTCTTCATGATTCAATGCTCATCTTGGTACAATATAACACATTGTGCTATTTCAAAATCTAATTTTCCGACAGAATAAATATGTCTTGGCTTCGTAAGTACTTCAATTAAAAAAAATAAACATCATTGTTTTCAATAACACAGTTTATCATGGACAAAGAGCAGATTGAGATCACCGAGACATGTTTGTAATATCAGTTTGTGGTAGCGTAAATATGAAAAATTGTAACCTAAATATCTTAAAATGTTGAGTTTGATTCTAGACTTAGGGTCTATTTTAATGTTCCCGTGACATTTTTTCTTTAAAAAATAACCGGCACTTAAACTAAAAAAAATAACTGCAGATATGTTGGCAGACATTTTTATCGTTGCAGATATCATTTACAAATATTAGATATTTACGTTACAAACTTAATCAAATATAAATAGTTTAATATCACATTTGAGTAGAGAAAATGTGTGTTTTTATTTAGCCAATAACATATATTTATAAAAAAATCTTATTTCAATGTCAACTTTGAACATTCATTTTTCATCATTTTAGGTGGGCCAATAAAATGAGAATGGGTGATCAGGATTGTAAAAATGAATATCAGATTGTGCATGCTACCAGTATGACGCACAGAGGGCTTAGAAGTCAAATGACCAGCTATGGTGACAGAATTTGAAATTGAATCCACGATGTGCCCAATATACACACTCCAGAAGTAGATTCAAGAATAAATTGTTTCTTCCAAGCAGGTTTGTACTCTTATCACAAGATATGATTCAAGCTAAATGACATCAGAAATATGCAGTTTTGAAACATTTGTTAAATGAACTAGAAGATAAATAAAATTCTTAAGATTTGCACAGGGCGAATGATGTACCCAACGGGCAGCAGCTCGCCATTTTCACTTTCTAAAAATCGGATTTTTCCTACAAACAGCTGGTTTAAAGCTATGCCCGGAAAGTAGTATAGGGGCACAGGCAAATTATGATTTGCGGTGGAGCCTTGCGGTGGAGCATTGCCATGGGAACACGAAGTGTTCCGACAGAACACGAAGTGTTCCGAAGTGTTGGCGATCCCTCCGTCATATCCTATTGTTCGGTGGAGCGTTGCCATGTGAACACGAAGTGTTCCGAACGAAGTGTTGCCGATATCTGCGCCATAGACTGGTTCTCTCCCCTTGTGGACTTTGTCAACCTACGCCAATCCTAAAATTATATGTCTTTGTCTTTTTCAATAAACCTGTTTTCCCCCTAATTAAAATAATCTTACCTTATTTGTGAAATCCATTTCCGTAAATTCCGTGTTGCTTTCCTCAATGATTTGTCACTGAAGTTCCATGTCTGAAATCCATCCTTTGCTTTGAATCCATTTCATCATATAATTCACTATGCGAAAGCTTTTGTACTGATTGTTGACATTATGCATTCTCTAAGCCCATAGTCATGAAAGATGATTATTTTCACACCTTCACAAAACAATGAACCTAAATAACACATTTTTTTTTCTGTTTTGTCCCACATAACCATGTTTTTTTTCATCACTAACCCGTGCCGTCGCGGTGGAGCGTTGCCATATGTCTTGGGGTGTCTTCTATCAGGTCCGCGTTCATATAGGGGAGATAACTCTTG